>JABXWE010011860.1:0-12299 GCA_014611495.1 Limonius californicus | reverse complement strand
GGCACTACATCTAACACATCACTTTTGTTCACGTTCTCTTTCGAAGCGCGCATTTTCTTCATTTTTTGTTTTCTACTACACCTCCATGTACTCAACTGTGGACACTTAGAAATGAACCTTGCGTTTCGGCCCATTTCAAAACGTTGTATATTTTATAATTAATGTAAAGATAAAAAGTTACTTGATGAATAACGATACGCAATCGACCGATAGATAACCTTCTAATAACGAAAATTCTAAATGTTTCTTTATTTATATAATGGCAAAGGAAGGGATGACAGCAAGTAGGTACTTATTAGTCAATAATTTACTCAAACGCATATCTACCGTTTTACATGAAGCTAGTCATTATTATAATGAGCCATTAGCATTCCTGGGCGACAAAAATAATTAGAGGTGCATCAAAAACCTATTATTACACACAGAAATTGTTTGAACCACTGAGAATTGAAAATATTTGCAAAATTACTTACACAAATTCTATTCATTACAAAGTGCATCGTAAATAGCTGATAATTCTTAGAATAATAAATACCCCGCTGTGCGGCGTGGTCACGGGATACATATTAGACAAGTTAACTATTGAACAAGATACATAAACGCAAAGCAATTTTAAAAATCCTGATAAGATTTGTTCTTCTGAATGAATCGGCGTTTTTTTTCTGTACTCGACTGTTTTAGTTAGGCCGTAACAAAAACGCAACTGACTTTTTAATTGGTATAATCTTACCAGTGGAGACACTTTTGGTTTTTTATAAGTAAATACGAGTATGATATGCATTAAATTAGTACCTAATTTTCAATATGAATATATATATTGCCGGTGTACTCATTTCGGGCCATTAACACTATTTCAAAACTCATTAAATATTGACTTAGACCAGAAAATATCTAACTACCTAGGTATTGGAAATATATAAATGCAATTCAGAATACTCTAAAGACCAAGAAATATTTAAAATGCGAAACAAAACTCGAACGCAAACAAGTTACCTGGTATTTTAAACCCAAGTAATCCGCTTATCATTCCATCTATGTACTCAAAGTTTTCAGCCGTGATCGTAGACACAAACTATTCTTACTATAGTAGTTATGCAACTTTACGTACATCAAATAGAAATTTATTATAGGTAAATGCCAGCCTTAAGTACATTAACAGGTCACGTTTTTATTAGTAGTACAAGCTACTGTTTTTTTTTTTTTTGTCAGAACACTATTGTTTTTCTCTAGAACAATTTAATTTTTACCATTTGAAATATTTTTATATTCCTTAGTTTACAGAAATAAATACACACATGATCAAAATTATTGCATATCGCATTTGCAGGCAATGAACCATGTTTTTTCATTAATTTATCCCATAAATGAATGGGTTGGGTATTTAAAAGTTTATTACAACAAGATATCCAAAATATAAAACAAAAGACACGAATGTTTACTAAGCAACTAAAATTGACAAAGCAATCAACTTAGTAAATAAGTTAATTTTGTGATTTTTTGCGCTGCATAATTAACATAATGGTACGAAACACGATTACATACTTCAACAGAGTGAGAATAGTGACCCTCTTGCAGAATGGGCTGACACAAAGAGAAGTTGCGGA
This sequence comes from Limonius californicus, assembly GCA_014611495.1. NCBI lineage: Eukaryota > Metazoa > Arthropoda > Insecta > Coleoptera > Elateridae > Limonius > Limonius californicus. Next base: position 10,695 of record JABXWE010011860.1, on the reverse strand, counting down.
AACTGTAGAAGTATCACAGAGTGATGTCTCCAGAATTTTTAGAAAATTCAGGGAGACTGATGACGTTAAAGATAGGCCAGGAAAGGGTAGAAAGAAAGTCACTACGCCTAGACAAGACCGCCAATTAACTCTAATAGCTCGAAGAAATTGCACATTGTCATGTAGTGCTCTGCAACGAGAATTCCGAAGAATGGAAGGAATAAATATTTCCAGGCACACAATCCACAGGCGTCTGAAATCCAACAATTTGCATCTTCGTAGGCCTCTCTATGTGCCTAGATTGACTCGTCAACACAGAACCACTCGTTTGCGTTGGGCCCAAGAAATGACAGCAAGAGCACCAAATTGGAATATGGTAATGTTTTCTGATGAAACCAGAATTGGCTTGCTAAGTGATTCAAAACGTATACGAGTTTGGAGAGGTCCAGGAAGGCAAGCACGCTTGTCCACAGCCCAGTCTCGTCTTCCATTCCAAGGTGGTAGCGTAATGTTTTGGCCCGGTATAATGCGCGGTGCTCGTACGCCACTGGTGGCCATTGAAGGGACAATGACAGGAAACCTTTACATTAGAAAGATTCTTGGTCCTGTTGTACGTCCATTTCTAGGTAGAGTGGGCGAAGATTTCGTATTTATGGATGACAATGCGATGCGCCATCGTACTCTTGCCGTTGAGCAATACCTTCAAGAACAGGGTATCACAAGGTTGTGGTGGGCAGCAAATTCTCCCGACATGAACCCTATTGAACATGCTTGGGACATGTTAAAAGCCCGTATTAGAAATCGAAATAATCCTCCTTTAACTTTAAGAGAATTGAAAATTGCTGCTCGGGAAGAGTGGGACGCTATTCCTCAAAGAAACATTGACCATCTCATTGAAAGTATGGAAAACCGCATAAATGCGTGTCTTCGCGCCCGAGGAGGAAATACCGACTACTAATGTATTAAAATTAGCGTTTATTGTTGTGTTCCTGTTTTTAGTTGAATTTTGTATTAGTCTTTGGAATAAAAACTCTTTAAAAAACCCAATCTATTTAAGACAGATGAGCCGTTTTTGATTAATCTAGTCGATACTAATAAAGTCGATTCCGATTACAGCACACAATCTCATTAAAAAGTTTAATTCGTGGCGATTCACAGATATGCAATAATTTTGATCATGTGTGTAGCAGCCCAACTTCTTATTTTATTAATAAACTACTATTTTTGTTATTTATAAAAGTATAAAAGCTTATTAAGTACTTTTCATATAATACATAGTCTATGTACTAACAGCTTATTTTATGACAGCATATGGATACAAATTAGTGGTTTCATTAAAAGAATGTATAATTAATACAATTAAATCTAAATATTACAGAATGCTTCTACAATACAAGCAATAACAGTACTAAAACTAAAGAAAATACTAGGGCAATTAAATTTAATTTAATGCAAGATTTTCTACATTGTAAAATTATAGTTCTACACTAATAATTTATTATTTATATTAGTAATTAAAAGATGTTTTAGAATATTTTATTTTAAATATTTTTAACAAGACACAGAAATTCTGAAATATGAAAATAATATGTAGTTAAGTATCATTTACCGACCCATGGAAAGTAAAACTTTTCCGACATTACACCTTTCACCAAGTATTTTGGTGGCAGTGACAACATCTTCAACTGGCCATATGGAGTCAATTTTGGGCTCAATTTTTCCATCTTTCAATAGAGTGAATATGGTATCAAGCGCTTTGTGTACTTTCGCAGGTTCCTTTTCAGCTAGTATACCCAAATGTAAACCACTAACAGCTCTGTTGTTTAAAATTAAGGATGTTGGTGATATCCCCTTCATATTCCACCACGCTTTTAGCAAAGTAATGGCAGACAATTTCTTGTCATTTTGTATAAGACTATTAGCACCTAAAATTTAAGGATAAAGTAACTATTTCCACAAAATGAGCTTAATGGTTTGCCTGTTAACACAATCCTTCCTAATGGCTTTAATAAACTTTGTAATGAGTTGAAGGTTTTTCCAGCTTGGTTATCAATTACCAAATCTAGTCCGTCAGGGCAAGTATCTTTCAACTGTTTCTCTAGATCCTCATAACTTAAAACTTGATTAACACCATTGGCTTTCACTGCTTCTTCTTTAGTAGGTGAGGCAGTCCCAATTATCTTAACACCATCGACAGTTTTTGCTAGTTGTGTTGCAGCACATCCTACGCCACCTATTTTATTTTTGAAGAACAAATTTTATTTTTGGGAGTTGTCGTGAGGATAGGTGAAGATAGTTTGGAAACTTACCAGCACAGGACTGAATTAAAACAGTTTCATGAGGTTTTAGATTACCAAGCTCAAAAAGCCCGAAATATGCGGTTAAATAGTTAACAAAAATAACAGCTCCCTGTTCCAAACTGACATGATCTGGCAATGCATAGCACTTTTTGGGACTGATACGTAGAATGTCCTGGTACAGCCCTCCTTGATAGTCATAGCATATAACATTTTGGCCAACCTACAATATATAAACTAATTTAGTATTATAATTAAGCAGTTAGTGAGAGATGTAGGCGTACATATTATGCAAGATTTCCAGTATCTGTCAGGAAAAATGCATTGCATGATTTATAAATATAAATACAAATAATTTTATGGGTTAAAAACATTTACAAGTGAATTGCTGACAAAATATTAAATATTACATTATATACTATAACAAATTTTCTAATGATGTACAGGGTGGGCCAGCTAAGTAGTCCCCCGTTAAAAATGGTTGATGCAACCCAACGTACGTGATTCACCGCAACTGAAATTATTGAATTTATACAGCCTGAGTCAAAAGATACAGGTTTTAATATATTTTTGCTATTTGGGAATATAGGTAAAAAAGTTACTAATAACAGTTGTGTGAACCGACACGTACTATAAACCAAAATATGAAAATCTTATACAGGGTGTTCCATAAAAAAATTATTTATAAGATAATACTTTTCTTAAATGGAATGCTTTATATTTTTTTATCTTAATGGAAAGACCATTTAATTCACAACAAAAAATCTAAACAACTTTTTTCGAGAAAGAAAATGATAGATATTGTCATACAGCTCGTGCGCTCACGGTCCACACGCAAATAAGTGAATCGTTACGTGCGATGAAAAACAAATGAAGTTGACACGTGTATTATTCAGTTTTATTACACAAATTACATACATGTTTAAAACAAATGAAAATGTCAAATTATTAACGAGACAATTAACAATTTATTTGAATAAAACCTTAAAATAAATATTAACTAAAACGGTTTCAAAATGTTAATAACAAAAGCCTATTTAAATAATATTTAACTAAACAAAAGAATGAACTACGTTAAGAATTGCTCAAAATTCCTTTTCAATACACATATTCAATCGTCTATTTAATGATAACACCGCCCCTATGACAAAACCTTCGTTCATCTCTGCAATGACGGTTTGTATGCGCTGTTGCATGTTTTCAATGGTTGTTGGTTCTATTTGGTATACTTTGCATTTGATATATCCCCATAGAAAATAGTCCATGGGTGTCATGTCAGGTAATCTGGGCGGCAACGCTACAGGTCCTCTATGCCCAATCCAACAATTTGGATACTGCGTGTTTAAATAATCTCGCACTGGTAAAGCGAAGTGTGCGGGAGCACTGTCTTGTTATCACCATAAATTATTTCGTAGATCAGCCGGTAGATCATTAATAAGATCTTGAATATCATGTTGTAAGAGGGCTAAATAATTCTCTCCGTTCAATCGATTATCAATGAAAATAGGTCCAACAATTCTATACCATATGACTCCATACCATACATTTAGAGAACATCGGTGCTGGTTTCGTCGTTCCCGAATCCAATGCGGATTGACGTCGCTATAATAATGCATATTATGCCTTATTACAGTTCCATCATTTCTGAATGTAGCCTCATCCGTAAACAAAACTTTTTGGAAGAAAAATTGGTTTTCTTGAAGGATGCGCAAGCCCCATTCTGCAAACTGGATTCTTAATTCATAATCATTTTGAGATAATTCTTGATTCACTATCATCTTGTATGGGTGAAAATTGTTTTTCCGAATAATTCGACTTACGGAACTTTGCGACATGTCTAACTGTTCTGCAATACTTCTAGTGCTAATATGTGAATTTTCGACAACGCATTGCATCACTAAATTTTCATTTTCCTGATGGCATACTATAGGGTTTCGAAATTCGGGTTTTTTGTAGTCTACGATACCTGTTTCCCTAACTCTTTCCAGTAGTCTAGAGAAAACGTTTGCTTTGGGGTGCCTTCTATCGGGAAATCTCTCCGCGTAAAGGCGAGATGCTTCATACATATTTTCTTCAGCTCTACCTGCAGCGGGGAGCATGTCCACTAATTCATTTCTAGGATAATAGTATGGCATTTTAATTAACTAACTACTACTACTAATGTTTCACAAAACACAAACACAATGTACGGACGAATAAAGTAAAAATGTGACATTTGTGTAATAAAACTGAATAACGCACTTGTCAACTTCATTTGTTTTCTATCGCGCGCTACGATTCATCTATTGGCTATTTGCGCGTGGACCGTGAGCGCACGAGCTGTGTGACAATATCTATCATTTTCTTTCTCGAAAACTGTGGCATTTACAAAAAAAGTTATTTAGATTTTTTGTTGTGAATTAAACGGTCTTTCCATTAAGATAAAAAAATATGGGGCATTCCATTTAAGAAAAGTATTATCTTATAAATAATTTTTTTATGGGACACCCTGTATAGGATTTTCATATTTCGGTTTATAGTACGTGTCGGTTCACACAACTTTTATTAGTAACTTTTTTACCTATATTCGCAAATAGCAAAAATATATTAAAACCTGTATCTTTTGACTCAGGCATAGACATGAATCATACCTGGTTACTGTCAAGTCGATCCCTTACTGTAGTAATTGACAGTTTTACTAATATCAATTATATTAGTATTTAACAAGAATAGCATCAATTGGTTTGTCATAGTATATTAAAAAATAAAAAAAAACAAAAACAAATAACAAAGTTTTCAATAATTCAGTAAATGTCAAAATTGCCTCCGCCCAATTACACACGTTTTCTAATTTGTTTTCAGAATAATATTTGGGCTCGAGCAATTGTGCGCTAAAGAGAAAACTCTACTGGAACGATATCGCTTCTTGGTAGCCTTGGATACACAGCTCCTCTTCCAAACCAATCTCCTTCAAATACTTTATTTTAATAATTCCTAACAATCCAACTGTATTGAGCAGGACAGTCATCATGTTGGTACGAAAATTTTTGTCATACATTGCGTTGTACAGTAGGTACTACAGTTTTACTAAATTAGTATGTAACAATTGATGCAACCGTACTATAATAAACACTAAACAAGTGAAAAAACAACAAAAAATGAATAGCAACATGTTTTTTAATGCAATAAATGTTCAAAATTGCCTTCCATCTACTCACAATATTTTTCAGGCGGTGGTCGTCTAGTCGGATAGCGCCGAGTGTTTAAATTGCGAACTATATAATAAATGAAACGTGCTACTATTTGAGTGCTGAATAAAGTCTGTTTATTTTCACGTACAATTTCATCGGTAATTGCATATTCTACAGCCTCCTTTTTAAATAAACATACATTATAATTTGACATTAACAAATTAACACATTAAATTTAAACAATACCTAACTACAAATGAACACAACGCAGTTATGAGTAGCGTCCTGTTTATGGAAATCAGATTCCCATTGAGAGGGACCTCGATGGAGCAGTGCGAACAAGCGCTGCCAGTCGAGGCCACAGTGAAATGCGACTCGATTGGCCGCGGAGTCAAATCCCGGCTAAGACGATGACCGTATTTCATTTAGTTAACTGTAGGATGCATGTTGCATGAATGGTTAGCATGTAAGGAAAGCCCGCAGCCCCTGAAGTAATGCGAAAGCGGTTCCAGGGAGGCGGGGCGCTAACGTGAATGAAAAAAAAGATTCCCATTGAGAGGTCCAGGTCTTACCGACTGCGCCATGTAATAAATGAGACGTACTACCTACTTGAGAGCTGAGTAAAGACTGTATATTTTCACATATAATTTGATGCTCAAAGCGAGCATTCACATGGGGCTGCATATACTGTTACAGGCTGTATCCGCATTTCCGCGGTATTCACCATAAATGCGCAACAAATCTGTTTTGTTGATATTTTAATACAGCTTACTTATAATTCAAGTAAATTGACAGCTTGACTTTGTATTGTCATAAGTAGGAAATATTGATCGATATAATTTCATTTAAAAAAATGTAATTTTGGTTGCCGTGATGCTATTTGTATGGTAGATTGCGTCAACCACTTTTACGGAAGGCAGATTAGCTGACATACCCTGTAGTAACTGTTAATTTAAAATGTGCCACATTCCGTACCAAATAAAAGTTAATTTAATAATACTTCTAATTACAAAATAATGGTTGTTAAACAATGGAAAAATAATGTATTTTGCCAGCAGCAATCGCCATGTATATTGTATTGGTTCTAAAGTACAATGGTTTGTGTTAGCAAATTAGAACTGATCTACTTTATCAGTTCCACATGGCTAAATTTCCGTACACAAATATTAATTTTATTCTTATCGCTTCCTTGGTAATAGAGCTTAGGCAATGTTGTGGTGGTGTGTCTAAACAGCTGAATAATGCAGAACCGTTTAGGTTTAAACACCCTAACCTTAAATTATTGTAATCCTCTATAAATGAAAATCTGAAACTGTCAAAATATACAAGAATTTCCATTTATAATGGACGAGGCTTTGCTCAGCGGCACCTCAACACTCTATATAGTTAAATAATTTTACGTTATGCACTGCTTTATCATTAACAAATTTTGAGCATGTCAAAGAAATTAGCATATAGAAATGCTGGTAAAAGTACAGGGTGTTAATGAATTGCAGCGACAAACTTCTAGGGCTTAAAGTATACATGAATACAAACATTTTTTGTTAATAAATGTATGGTCAAAAGTTTTTCCCTTTCAGGGATAGAGCTTCTCTAAGATTCTTTAAGAAGCGCCTAAATGTAGGCAACTCAATTTTCTACTTACTATTTGTTTCCATAACGACGGAAATTAATACAGGACAAATAAAGCCCGAAACCAATAGATGGCGCCGCGATAGAAAAATGTTCATATTTTTAAGCATAGAAATTGCTTCCAAAATTTCATATTTTTGTTGTATGTATCGATTTTACACTTAACAAACTTGTGCCTTAGGTAATGTGGAAACTTGGCTGGTAGCATGCCAAACTTTTTGAGAAATAATATTAAAAAGTTCTATCAGCGATTTTATTTATAAAATACTCGAAATTTCATGTATTCTCTCGGCAATAAAGTACGTAATGGTTTTTGCAACTATTGCAAATCTGAAATAGATATTAAATTTTAAAACACAGAAAACAAGTTCTGGAGGATTTTCACAGAGACTTACCTTAAGCGACCCATCTGCCAGACCACCAATATTCTTAATAACACCGGTACACTCGATTCCCAATACAAAAGGCAATTTACAATCGGTCATTAATCCTTGCCGGGTGTACAAATCTGCAAAGTTCATTCCACAAAAATGTACTTCCACTTCCACATTTTGATCCAGTGGGGGAAGAGGAAATTTTTCTACCTAAACATATAAGTGAGCAAATGTACAGTGTGTTTACAGTAATTTTCTCTACATGGAGGTCTTGTTTATTGTAAGAACTAGATAGGTTTTAATTTGAGACTTTAGCAAATTTTAGAGCTTAATAACATGTAGAAGAAAAAGTTTGAATATCTTCACATGTTTGGATATTACAGCTGAAAAACAAAATTTTATATTTCTGTTAATGCTACGCTTTACTTTCTGAAATTATCGTATTGCCGTTTGAAATTTCATAAGGCAATTTTTAATGCACTTTACAGTAACCTAATCAACTTTAGTTACAGACATTTTGATATTCGTATTGACATATTTTTACACATAATTTGAACATATTTGAGTATCTCCCTTTTTTCTAAATTCAACCATTGGAGACATATTAATATTTAATATGGAGCTCTTCTTTGATGATAGTTTAACGTTTTTCAAAAAATATTATTGAGCTATGAAAACAAAGGGCTTTTTTGTTTTGTTTGGGCGGTTTTATAAGATCTTTTTGCACTTAAGCCATATTGTACCCCCTAACTATGAATTTTACCTACCTGAAGTAGTTCCAACCCCATTAGTTACTTAAATATATATACATTAAATAAGAAAAAAAAAAGTGGTAAGGTCAATGCGGGGAAATGGGAACTGGGGTAATTGGGAACGCTAATCACAGCTACACCATCTGTAAAGATATTTTAAATTTCGAAGCAGCGTTCCCTTCAGTCTGGCTAGCGCCATCTATTTTCAAGACACTCAAGCATATTCAGTGGCGAATTATGCCGCGAAACGCAGTGTTTACTTAACCTCTGTGAACAGAGCACGTGCCGGTTTGTTCGTTCTGTAACGTAAGTACCCTAGTTAGTACATTTGAGGATAAAAATATATGTTTGAATGTTCATCCTACCTGGAAATATATTGTTTTTCATAAATTTCGTAGCAGAATCACAAGAAAATACATGTTTCTTTTTTTAATCCAGTGTTCCCAATTCCCCCTCAAAATAAACAGGCCGAGGTAATTGGGAACACTGAATAGGGGCAATTGGGAACGCGGTCCCATTTGCCCCTGAAAGTTTTAAGATGACTGATTATTATTCTTGATTCATAAACAGGAGTACTTACAACAAAAATTGTACTATTTTCAGGGTATTTCCATTATCAGCACGAAAATGGTTCGAAAGTACGTTAAAAAGCGAGCAGAGAGAACTTATACAGCTCAGGATGTTATAGCGGCTGTTAATGATGTGAAAAATCGTAGACGCTCTTACCGCAGTGCGGCTGCGCATTATGGCATTCCAAAAACTGTGATTGCCAACCGTATAGTTGGTCGTAAAACCCCTGTAGATGTGTTGGGAGCTGGAAGATCACCCGCCCTAGGATTGGAGCTTGAAAACCAGTTGACAGATCTCATTGTAGCAAGGGCGGATTTTGGTTATCCTATGGATAAGAATGAATTATTTGACTTCGTTAAGGAATTTTGCGATTATAGAAATATCGAGACTCCATTTAGAAGTGGAAGACCAGGTCAGGACTGGTACTTGAATTTTATGAAGCGGCATCCACGTTTATCCCTAAAAAAAGCCCAAAGCTTGCAAAATAAGAGAGCCGAAGCATCTGATCCCTTTGTCGTAGAGGACCATTTTAAAAATTTGCAGACTGTTGTAGAGGAAAACAACTTCAATCAGTACCCTGAATTATTTTTTAAATGTGATGAGTCAGGTTTTTGTACTGATCCATCAAAAATAAAATCAATTGGACTAAAAAATAAAGCTTTATACCAACGTATACGGGGCACGGGACGTGAAAATATAACAATTAATGTATGCGTTAGTGCAGATGGAGCAGCTTTACCACCGCATATTATCTTTCAAGGTTGTGCGGTTTTACCACGGTGGACTGGTGAGGGTGAAGATTTCCCCGGGACAGTTTATGCTGCCACAGGCAAAGGTTATATGGAGGAACCTGTATTTTATAGCTGGTTTGCCGACAAGTTTGTCCCACATGTAAATGACCTAAGAAAAAACCTGCCTGAAGAGCGTAAAGATCAAAAGGCTCTTCTGATGTTTGATGGCCACCGAAGCCATATAAGTGCTCGACTTGTACAAAAAGCTTTGGAAAATAATATTATCTTGTTTCGTCTACCCAGTCACCTCACCCACCGCTTACAGCCGCTTGACTATGGAGTATTTGGCCCCCTAAAGAAGAGCTGGGACAGGATTCTATTGAAAGAAATGAGGAAGACATTAGGGGCGACAAATAAAAATAAAATGAGTCGAAAAGAGTTTTCATTAGCCGTAAAAGAGTTATGGACACACCACCTCACGCCCGACATAATTGTTTCTGGATTTTATGGAACTGGGTCCTTCCCTGTAGATCGAACAAAATTTCCCCAAACTGATTTTGACCAAGCAGCTCTAGCAAGATTCAGAAAATATATTCAACAAGAAACCGTCAAAAATCAAAATCAGTCTAAGACAGCTGAAGGCCCAACTCAACAGCAAACTGGGATGAACCAATCTACGACAACTGGTGGTGCTCAACCTTGCGGGTCCGAACCAGGAAGAGATGATCTTCCAGATGCAGAAGAGTCGAGGCCTCAACAGCAATCTGCAACAGAACCAGTGCCATCTATGAGTAAAGTGCCCTTAAAAATCCAAGCTACACCAGAAAAAAGTGTCGAATCCGCAGGTAGTTCAGAAGATGTTCAAGGCCAGTGTTCTACCACTCTTTGTGCAAGTGGGAGCAAGCCGAATATTCCAACGCAAGGAAATATTGAGCCTAAGAGAAGTGCAATAGACTATTTTATGATTACATTAAAAGATAATATGCAGAACTGCAATGCGCCGCCAGCATCGAAAGAAAAGCAAATAAGACTCAAGCAACTCCAATACGGCGAAGTACTTACTTCACAACAAGTCTTAGACCGTTTGCACCAAGAGGAAGAACGTCGGCAAAAAAACAAAAGCACCAAAAGGAAAAAACAAGAAGTCAAGCAAAAAAAAGAAACCACCAAAAGTACTAAAACAAACAAAA
>JABXWE010011859.1:0-43763 GCA_014611495.1 Limonius californicus | reverse complement strand
CCCCCCCCCCCTTACATACTAAACATTCATGCAACATGCACCCTAAACTTAACTAAGCAAGTGCGGTCCCTTATTCGGCACTACCTGTTAAAAATTAAAGCTGGGATTACCCGGTTTTTGTAGCAATGATTTATTACAATACAAAAAACCAAAACAATAACCATAATAAGGAAACTACGTTACAACAATTGTTGAAAGTGACCTCCTCCAACCCTTATACATGCCTCCGCTCTTCTTCTCACTGATGCCCGTACACGCCCAATGATGTAAGCCCTGCAGCGTAACCTGTATTCCAAATTTGAGCTAAATATCTCAAGAACTGCAGGAGCTATAAAGAAAAAACTAAAATAATCTTGAAATATCAACACCCTGTAGATCAGTAACGAAGCGTTTGCGGACCTATGTTTATATTAATTTTTAGTCATGAAATAAGCCAAAGAATTACCTCCTTTCGTATGTACATGATATTTAGGAACACACTGTATATTGTTGAACGTTCTTGTGAGTTAAGCTTGCCGATTTGAAAGATTTTGAGAGCAGTTCTGATTAAATTTCCCAGGACCATTTGGGTTAAATTTCAAGGTTCAGTTAGGGAACAAATTTTTCAAGAAGTCAAATTTGTTTTGGTTACGTCGTTTCTTCCTATAAATAGGGACAAACTGTTGAAACGGTACAATTATTTTATACTCGTTCATCGAAGCACATTTTCAACATAACCCCCGCATTTTGAAAATAGTTGCAACTGTTGCTCTGCAAGATTTTCCCCAGAAAATTAATCCCTTTCCTTTTATCGCATTCAGTAGAGCGCTCTGGCTTGACCGGCGCCCCTGTAGGATTGTCCTCCAGGTTACGTTCCTTTCTATTTCTTCCACGTCGTGTTGTGGTGTACTAAGAGCAATAGTCCGGGGGGATTTCCATTACTTCGACAAACTAACTTAATAATATATTACCCGATTAGGTTTTCTGCAGTTTCCCTAGTCTGTACAGGTGAATACCGGGGGTAAATAAGTCGACTTTGCAGTTCTTGGTTTATATAAATGTATCTGTTTACTGCAAATTTATTTAAGATGTGATTTATACAGGGCATCCCTAATTATAAGTACCAACATTGAGTGCATAAGAAAAAAAGTTCGTATATACATGTGTCCGTAAATGCTTCGTTAGGCAGATACAGCGACCAGTTTCTTTCCATGGGTTTATTTTACAGTAGGTCTGCCCTTTGCGATTAGGCCTATTTTATGGGGACAATTGTGGACCTACCATTGACTACCGAGGAGACGGGAGTCCAAGAGGAGCAGGCAGCCCGCTGATTCATTCGCACAGGGCGCATCGTCCGATATATACATGTATTCGCGGAGTGCTACTAAAGCCTTGTTACTGTGAATAGATATATTATTCCCTTTCCTCCCCATACAACTACATCAGATGTGGGCGCTCACCCTTCCAAATAAAAAAAAGGTGAAATCAAACAGAAGAAGACGCTATTCAAGTAGTGATTCCGATATATTATTCCCTTTCCTCCCCATACGACTACATCAGATGTGGGCGAACTCACCCTTCCAAATAAAAAAAAAAGTGAAATCACACAGAAGACGCTATTCAAGTAGTGATTCCGATATATTATAGCCTTTCCTCCCCATACGACTACATCAGATGTGGGAGGACTCACCCTTCCAAATAAAAAAAAAGGTGAAATCACACAGAAGAAAACGTTATTCAAGTAGTGATTCCGATATATTATTCCCTTTCCTCCTCATACTACTACATAATTAACATTAATTAATCATCAGCTTTCATATACGATGAATGGAATTATGAAACACCCACCTATCGGTAATTGTAATTTATGTTTCCATATTTAAAATATTCTCTTTGCGTGTGTATTGCACAGAATAGAATGACTTTGAATAAGTTGGGTCTAGAGTGACTTAAGGATATCCCGCTACGAGCTCAGTCTGCTGCTGGGATAAGTGGGTGGTTTAGTCAAGTCCCTAACTTTTCTAAATTAAAATTTGTTTATTTGTTGAAAATACACCCTCATGTGTGATATTCCACACATAAATGTGTTTATTAAATACTAAATCATGGAAGATATTTATTTAGTCTGATTCCTATCATTTCTACTAAAACTTAATTATTTTAACAAATAATTTCAGTTAAAAAATTCGCTTTGTTTCTAAAATCTTTGAGGTATCTCAGCTGCTTACGGACTTTCTTCCTGTTGATTGCGTTTTGAGGTATCTCGATTGTTTACGGCCCTAACCCTGTCGATTGAACTTTAAGTTATCTCAGCTGCAACTGCAGGTTTCCTTAACTTTTTACCTTACCCAACGTTTTAAGATGCAGTGCTTGCCGCTTATTGGAATCACGAATATTATCATTCGGATACTGTTATCACTTTCGCGAAGAACTAGCCGAACGTATATGTCTACATAGGAAAAACACAGTTTATAATAATCATGACTTAGGTTTATGTTATCCCTTTTTCCTTAGGATGTTTTCGTCCACAAGGAATAGCCTTGTTGGCATGCATTGTTTTGTTTGTATTTTCAAGCTTGAGTGGAACCGGACCTCTTTCTCCCTCTCGTAAGTTAACAGCCTACAGGCCTGCTGCTAACTCAGTTCTATTCTAACCTTTTGTAATGGCTGACTTAAAAAAGAGACGTAATTTTAGCTTAAACAAAGTAACATTTTAGAACAAATGATAAGTTGCCGAAAATAAGCCAGTAGGATGCAGCAGAACAATTACATTTTGTAACCAGTTTTGTGTAAATAAAAAAAAACTTGGACTATAAGACGCTGTAAAGAAAAATAACAGTATAAACACTAAAATAAATCGCACTGGGAAAGAAGATCAAGTGGAATCTGCACTGAAATTCTGGTTCGGTAACGTCCGTGAACTTGATGTACGTATACCATAAATGACTCGTTGACGCGCCAGAAGGTGGAAAGACTTGCAAAGAAACGTAAAAAGAAAAGAACATTTGGTGGCAACGTAAGGATGGTTTCACCGTTTATTACTATTAATCGGTTATTGTGATCACAAACCCTGGAGTCCCGATTTGATCACGTTAAGCGGCGTGCACTGTATCTCAGCTGCTTACAGGTTTTCTCGAGATTTTGCCGAAGTTTTCTGTACTTTCAATTGTTGGATCTGATGCGTGCGAGAAGTAGTTATCTGCGTTCAAACCAGTTAGCCTGCGAGTGAAAACAGGTGTCGAACACGAGGTCGTTTCAAGGAACAAGAACGTTTCGCCACTCCGGATCAAACAGGGAAGTGCTCATTAATTTTAATTTCGATGATTTTGGAGTCGATGTAACTACTCCTTGTTTATGTGTACGAATTTCTTTATATTACGGGGTAGATAAACTGGGTTGTAGTTGCATAGGTTGTTTTGGAACTAGTTTTATGGTTTAATACAGTGTTATCTTAGCGTGTATTTATAAGTATTAGAATACATAATCACGGGAGTTTCACTTGATATACAGAGTATGTCAACCTGAGCGGTAATAGTGCGTTTTATTCGGGTTTAACGGCGATTTTGACTTCTGAGGTGCGCTGTAGACCGTTGGAAGGCCTTTCACGTCTAGGGTGTATGACGCAGCTTTGAGGGCGCATGTAGGGGTAAAGAAAAACGCAGTATTTTTACTTTAGCTCAAATATTAATTGTTAGATGCTATATTAAGTGAATGCGTGCTGGTAATTGTGTACCTATACAGGAATCAAGCACACAAGTACTTTAATGTTGTTAATTTGGGTTTATGAACCATGAATTTGTGTTTATGCTGACATTAAATATCGTTGCTGCAATTGGACTTATTATTTATTGTTTCCCTATCATTGCATTTTTTTTAGTAACAAATTAGGTAAGTGATAAACTTGGGGTCCGACTAACCGATCGACATCTGAGTTAATGTTAGTGTACTATTATTATAAGTCGGTGGCGCCCTTCCAGGTAATTAACGTAAAGTTAATTAGTGTATTTATCCAAGCAAAGCAGAGAACCGCCCATCTTCGATTGAGGTTCCGGGAGGCTATCATTAACCGTATATTTGCTTACCTAGTGTGGAGAAATTTCCCTTGGAAATTATTGTCTGGCGTCACACAATCTCGGAAATCTGATAAAATGTGTGTTCTTTATTTTGACCGTTTATTTTAATGTTTTGTTTAGTATACAAATACTGCTTCATTACATCTTCATAAGTTGGCAGAATGTGTTGCGAAAAGCCGGATAAAACTCCAAAAACAGGGCAAACGTCAGGTTTAACACGAGTTTCCATTTTAATGGACAAAAAATATTTCCGCGGAACGTGTAATTTTATATAATAGTTTAGCACCACTTAAAGTAAACAAACAATCAACACAACCACTTTAAGACAACTGATGTATAAAACAGAGGTTATGTACTCATCTTAGTAACTGTCAAAACTAAAAAGCGCTGGTGCAGTTACGGCGGGAGCACGTACTAATAATTGAACTTTTCCTTCATTGTGGCACCTCAAGTCGTCGCTGTAGGGTCCTAAGTTTTTGTATGTAAATTCTGATACTAGTACGAAAATATTTTAAAACACAGGCTAAAAGAAATTTTGTAATCTGAACGAACTAGAATTTTTGACGCACAGGCAGTTTTTATCAAAATATGCATATATTTAAAAGCTGTTGTGGCACCTGAAGATATTATTCAAATTCAAAAAATATTTTGCCATATTACTGATATAGACCAACAACTTTTTCGGGCTCAAGCTAAGAGATACGAGAGATCCAAAATTTTCGCTCCACTCTAATGTCCATGCTCGGGATCATGTTGCGCGATACCTACTATCCACAATAGGATGCTACGCAGTTGCGATACAGGATGTTGTTACAAGTCTGTTTGAAGCTTTAAGATAACAACCTGCGTATGCAAAAGAAAGAGAAAACCACGGCCTGCTTGACTAGTGTTTTTTGAATGCTCGTTAAAACTTACCTCAAGCTCTAAGTTGTGCACCTGTAGTTTGAGTTTTGAAACTTCTTTTTCTGCAGAGGCTAAATGTTTTTCAAGCTTGCTAATTTGCTTCCGAGCAGCAGTTGATGCTTCCATTAGCTCTTCGGTGTTTTGTTTCTCCTTTTCCAGTTGTGCATTCGTTTGTTGTTCCCTATATCGCAACATAAAATAATTAGCATCCAACCAATTATGAAGGACGGTACAATACTAACACAAGGAGTCGGCGTTTGATTTTCTGCACATCTGCATGCAATGCCTCCGCTTGTTCCTCTGAATTTGTAAGTTGATTTCGAGAGTGTTCTAAATCTTCAGTTAATTTTCTATTTTGATGTTCTAATTCATTTATTCTTTCTTGTAGAACTGATACATCTGCAACATCTTTATTTTGTGTTTGTACAGTTTAGGCATTCATCACATACTAAAGTTTATACATCATTCAAATTTATTACATTCAGGGTGTTTACTGCAATCCTCTTTTAAAATACCTGCTACGATTTCGCTAGTTTCTCTTTGAAAGTTATCCGGACAAGTAAAAAATTAAGTATTAATTTCAAAAGTTAACGCAAAAAAACATACTTCCAATATTATTTACCAAAACACACCTAAAGAGCGAAATTCCGTTAAATTTCAGCAAACATACCTAACTGAAAAGTGCAAACAAATTACTTTTTAAATATATTAATTTTTACTCTGTAGTGAAACCTTTGAATATGAAAAGAATCCATGTATACGGATAAAAATTCAGCATTTTCAGGATTTATAGGTGTGCTTGTTTCAATTCATGCATTTTAGACCGTTTTCGAGAAAACCAGGCGAATAGACACTTTGATTACATATAATAAATTTGAACACTGCATATCATTTTAGCATTTTAACAGAGAATTCTAAAACTAATGCCCTCAATTATAGTTAATTTAAAAACATTGTCAGATACCTAATTTAAAACAAAAATAAGATGAATGATGTATTTAAGTCAGTTATGCCCATGAGTTGCTTTAGATATTTTTTTAACTATAATATGGTTAACATTACTTAAGGAAGACAACCGTGAAATAATTGGAAATAGAAGTCATCTGAAGTCATAATTGTTACAACAAAGTTGAATAACAACTGGCCACAGTTATGGTGGCCATAAGAAACAATTAGCTTGATGATGGTTCTGAAAAAAGTTGTAATATGATTTTTGTTAGTTATAAGTATTCAGCATGTTCAAATAATTGTTCAGAATCAAATTAAGCACCTTCACCTCAATTTAACTGACTGTATGTTTTACAGCTTCTCAGAACCTAATGGTCAAGGGTCAAATCTGATAAACCCTATAGAGGGTTATTTCACTAATATTAGCCAGCTAATTACCCCAAAACTATTAGAGATAAGTTCATGAAACTACACTGTGTGAGTAAAAGATTATGGCAGACGGGATAATATTATTTGTTTCAATACATCGACTACTATTTTTTGAAAAATTAACTGCTACCACAGAGGACATAATAGGGGTGCAAGTGCAAAACCATGGAGAAGTATATCAATCTACAGAAATATAGAAAATATACATGAAAAACTATCAGGGAAAGCAAGAAAAAACCTACATGAATGGCTACAGAAGAGCGAAGAAAAATGTTCAAATTTAAACAGAAATTTATTTATAAGAAAGGGCATTACAATATTACATCGATGAAAATGCTATATTACATTTCACTGTAGTCCCCCTGCCTAGCGATGCACTACGCCACCGTACATTGTTGGAAGAAGTCTTTGGGTTGCGTGCATATTCACTCTTGAACAGCTTCAATAACATTCTTATTTGGTTGAAATATTTTCCGGGGTAAAAATTCCTTTAGTGGGCCAAACAAATAAAACAAGATCAGGGCTAAATGCTTCATGCGCAAGAAGGTCCCTCAGAAGTTTGTTTATGGTTTCAATTGTTCTTGCAGCAATAAGAGTGCGAGCATTGTCTTGAAGAAAGCAAACCGATGTTGTCTTCTCTTCCTTTTGTTCCTTAGCGCCTGCTTGATGTTATCGCGCAAAAGTTTCAAATAACAGTCTGCTTTAAATGTACAACGTTCTGTAAGGAAATAAAAAAAAAGCAGCCCCTGGGAATTCCAACAAAATGTTGACATCTCTTATCCAGTTGACTACACAATTTTTGCTTTCTTTGGCTTTGGAGATGCCAGGTTTCATTAATTGTCACAATTGAGTCAAAAAATGCATCTGCTGTAAAGAAGAAGCAATTTGCAAACGATTGAACACAGTAAACTAAAGAGGTTAAGCCTACAGTACCATCAACAGGAAAAACTGATAGGTATTCCTTCAACAAGATATTCAACTCTAATTACTTGACTGCTAGTAGGATACACTCTGTTAACCCATAAATACCTGCTACAAGGAGAGGAACCGCCCATATGTGATGAATGAAATACCAGACTCATGGTAGACCATATCCCAGTGGAATGTACTAAATACATAATAACCAGAGATCTTGGATGTAATGCCGAGGCAGAAGCACGAGTGAAAAATATTCTGATAGAAGTGAAACTGCTAAACAACTTGTAAATATATGTGTAAAGCAACCCAGTGCTAACGACCAATGATATCAATGCATTGTAATGACAAAAAGTAGCAAGTATTTCTCAAAAATATCATGCCTGCTACTGTCTCACCCATGTAAGAACATTTTCACCCATGTCTCTACTAGTTTCAACATAAATAGCTGGCTAGCATCTGTACAAAAACACTTCACAATTGAAATACAGCTATTTATGTAACTAGTTATGAAAAGGGTTATTTTGTGTAACGAAATGGAATATTAGCAGGACGAGCGAGCGTAGCGAGCGAGATTCTGCAAAATGACATGAGTTACACAAAATAACATTTTTCGAAAACTGTCACCAAAAGTTGACATTTTCGTTGAATTTTCAATTGTCAAAGTGAGTCTTTTTTGTTTACTGGATGTAAAAGTCTTTTACAATCTAGAACAAAAAAGACTTTTACGTTCAGCAATTTTTGATTAAAGAAGAGGTCACAATTTGGGGGAATCTTTATTATTTATCTTGAGCAATATTTAAATGTAAATTTGTAATAGTACAATTATTCAAAGTGATACCGCTTGAAGACAAAATCGGAACCAAACGTTAGAAAATTAGAGATTACGATGTTTGTTTGATGGTTGCTATGGGTTGCTATCATAATTAGTTGTTCAGAGCGGTTCAGCCGCAGTTTTCGAAAAAACGTTGTTTGATACTCGATTGCGAAATTCTTTTGCATTCTCGAATGATTTTTTTGCTCGCTAGCGCTCGCAAAAAAACTTTCATTCTCGAATGCAAAAGTATCATTTCGCAATCTAGAATCAAAAATAACTATTTTCGCATCCTTAATGGAAAAGAGCATACTATATTGTAAGAAAATCGTAAAGAAATGTGTTAGTTTTCTTGTTAGCAACAAAATCGTAAAGAAATGTGTTAGTTTTCTTGTTAGCAACACTTTTCTTCTTAGCAACACTTTTTTTTTATTTACTCGTCGTTATAATGTTTTGTTACCATGTTAGCAACACGTTTAGTATATGTAATCAAGGAAGCAACACAGTATCTTGCTTGATTAAATTTTATGACAAATTTTAAAATATGTTATGTCAAATTTTAAATTTTTATTTATCCTTTTCCATTAAGTATACGAAAAAATAGGATGTTTTACACGTTTGAAAAGTGTTTCTTCCATGCTCGTGCAAATTTAATTGACTCGCTTCGCTGCGCTCGCTCGTTAATTAAACATTTGCACTTGCTGGAAAACTGACACTTTTCTAAACTTGTAAAACAATCTACTATTCATAACGTGTTGCATACAAGATTTTATCTAATTTTGACCAAAACGTAGTTTTATAATTTTCCAGTTGATCTGTCATTAAACGTCATAACTAATTTCCTTAGAAACGCCATACGACATAAGTAGTGTTAAATTAATAATGACAGTTTTTTTTTATTGATAATAATTCATTTGACTTGCCAGGTGTTTGTTAATTCAAGCGTAAATCTTTACTTTTATTACCTAAATATTTCGTTGCATCGTACGAATAAAAATGTCGGATT
This sequence comes from Limonius californicus, assembly GCA_014611495.1. NCBI lineage: Eukaryota > Metazoa > Arthropoda > Insecta > Coleoptera > Elateridae > Limonius > Limonius californicus. The sequence continues at coordinate 34,696 of JABXWE010011859.1, read as the reverse complement.
CAGATTCAGGCGGACTACCAAGCGATATAGAAGAGGCCGCACAAAGTGCATTATCGACAGTGATTCCACAAAAGTCGAAAGCCCGGTATGATTTGGCTTATGAAAAATTTGGGAAGTGGCTTGAAGACACAAAAATTAAATGGGTTTATTAGCCTATTTCGAGGGAAGAAAGAATCAAAACGCTTCAACACTCTGGACTCTTTATTCTATGTTGCGAAGTGAATTGTTTTTGAAGAAGAATATTGATATTGCAAAATATACCAGTTTACCTACATGCATTTCTAAAGAGGCAATCAGAGGGATACCATGCAAAAAAGTCTGATATCTTGTCAAAGGAAAACGTCTTCCGGTTTATGATAGAAGCCGAGGATAAAATATATTTAATGACAACGGTCGCATTGATTGTTGGAATAGCTGCTGCTTGTCGAAAAAGTGAGTTAACTTTTCTACGTGTGGGAGATATTTCAAATGAGCTTTCTCATTTTGTAACAAAAATCCCTAATACAAAGACAAAAGTAACGCGTGAGGGGAATGGGACGTTTCTACGCCGCCGATTCTTCGCGGCCAGTTCATCGCCGCCGATTCTACACCGGCCGTTTCTACGCCGGCCGTTTCTACGCCAGAAATATTATTCTGTAATCCTACATACCTACACTTTACATAAAATTTTAGAGAAACTGAATGGTATTAGCAATTTACAGTTAAATATAAAAACAAACTGCAGGGTATTAAGAATATTTTTGGTTATTAGGTTAGGTTAGTAAGTTACTATTTAGTTCATAATAATTAATGCCGGCCTCGGTGGTCTAGTGGTTAGCGCGTTTGCCTTTGGATCCGAGGGACGCGGCATCGAACCTGGCCAAGGTCGGCGAGATTTTTCTAGCGGGGAAAAATCTGAAAATGCGCCTTCTGTCGGATAAGAAGTAAAGCCGTAGGTCTCGTGCCACTGCAAAGTGTGACACGTTACTGGAGTTGGAATTACCTCAGATAGGCAAAATTCTTAGTTAGGGTGTACAATGGGCCAAATGTGGCCTAAGTGCATAGAGATGCATGGAAAACCGCGTCCTAGATCTCGCTCTTTCAAAGCAAGCAAGCAATAATAATTAATAATTGAAATAAATTTGTTCAGTAAATATAAAATGTGTTTCTTTTTATTTTAATGTATTATTTCGTTTGTAATAATAACAAATACTATAAATTTGTTCAGGAAATATAAAATGTGTTTCTTTTTATTTTAATTTATTATTTAGTTTGTAATAATAAATAATTGAAATAAATTTGTTCAGTAAGTGTAAAATGTTATTCATTTTATTATTTTTTTAATTTGCCGGCGTAGAACCGGCCGGTGTAAACGACATGGAGGCTGGAAGTCCAATGCTGTAGCGGAGGGCTATGTAGAGAATTCCATAGAAAATAAGAAAAGGATTGCCACTAATATTCTTGGTGAATCAAGCTCAAATGCAAGTTCCGTTTTGCATAATGAAATCAGAGCAGCTGCCATGAATTCTACGTCTGCAGGAATTAACCTCACCAGTTGTTCACATTGTTTCATAAATGTTTATAATGCATAAAATGAAGATTCGACCAGTTTGTATCATTAAACGTTCCTCTTTTCTGTGTTGTCTATATTAACTGGTGATGAAATGAATTTTTCATCACTGGTTACGAAATATTTTTCATTACGTAACTAGTTACGAAAAGTAAAGCGTTTCCTAACGTCAGACAGTTTCGAAATGTGTCACTTTATGTGTCAAAATTAGATAAAATATATTTACAAGAGGATTTTGAAAAGCGAATTACTTACATGCCCTTACTAAATACGAAAGAAAAAAATGTCATTTTAAAATGTTTTCAGTATAATAAAAAAACTATATTAAATGTACCAAATCCTGATAATTTGATTTTTTTCAGTTTGGGCTAATTAAAATTAGGTTTTCTGTAATAGTTAAGAATTTCATTTATGATATAAATATATAAACTGAATAATAAAAACCCCTAGGGTGGCGACACTTTTAATTGATGCTCAGTATACCAAATGAAATGGACCATTAAACACAAAAAAAATACTTCATTCACTTAGCAAATTTGTAATTAATTTTCAATAGTATGCTTTAATATATGTAAAGTTGATAGTAGTCAGAGCAACTTTAAATCATATAAATGGTATAAAATAAACCACAATATTTTAAACTCCAAAATTCGTATACAAAACATGTTCAACACAAAGAAGGTAAACAAAATGTTCATTGAACATTAAGCATTTTTCACATTTTTTAACTACCTGAACAGTACTGGCAGTTTAATATAGTACAGTAACTTAGTTAAGTTGTGATAACTTTCTCCTTGTTCGATAAGTTACCCAAGTAATTGTTACAGAATCTTGGCATAGTTTTGATTTTAAGAAATTGGCTAAATCTTGAGATTGGGTTTGTTTGTAATACGATGAATACACTAAAATCAGTACAAATATATCATAAATGTAGGTTGATTTTAGCCTATTGTTTTACTATTTTGCCAATTTTTTATCGTAAATTTGATCAATTTTCTGATCATTTTATCACTTTACTACAATCATAGATACGTTGCCTAATAATTAAAAAAAATCAGTATGTAGAAAGGTTACATAATAATGTAGCTAAGATGACAAAAAATGCTTATTTCAGCTTATTTTAGTGTATCGATTGTAACAATGCAATCTCAATTAAAAGCTTTGATTTGTGGCAGATTTTGCCATCCACTATGTATTACCTGTCCCACTATTTCCAGTGCCACTGTAGGTAGAAGAATTCGACAAATTTACACTGTCAGATTCTGCATAGTTTTTTAAAAAATACTGTCCAATATTGGTTTTAGATCCTGACGAACCATTCAAACAGTCTTTTTCTTTAACTTTGGCTGGTTCTCTACAAACAGAACATCCTCTAGCAATCAAGGTTAAATTAGTTCCAATAAAAAATCACTTACTCAACTGTATTATGAACCGTGTCGCTCTCAACAGGGTTTTCTAGAAATTCGGAGGTCCATTGCATCACCGCATTAATAAATGTTTGCCTGTCAACATGAGGATCAGTGCCAGCAGGATCTAAAGCTATTTTAAGCACTGTTAATGCAGCACTACAAAATTGGTAAATAAAATATTTTGTTAATATACAATTCATTTCCAAACTCACGCGCGGTCCTCCATGTGAGGGGTCATAAAGTTAATTATATCCGAAACTTTTGCTAAATTACTGCCATTGGGATCACACGATATGAAGATGTTTTTTATGGCGGTTTGCATAGGTGTATCTACAAGGTTAGTTATTAGGGTAGTGTATTAAAAATTACAAAATCTTGAACATACCCGGTTGGATATCACGAACAGGCCCTTCTTCAGGGGGCACATGGCCTCCGTCCCCATCTCCAAAGGGAACTTGAGTGTGCTCACTGTAATTTGACATTGAGAGAGATTCGTGTACCTAAAAATGTACATACATCTGGGTAAAAGGCCGTAAAGTATGGGTTATCTACAACAAAAAAAATTTGTAGACAAAAACGCTTACCGGTGCAAGTAATATATGTTATGATTTACTATACAGAAACTTCAAAGTAAATCATACATGTAAACTATGCTACCTACACACTGTTTTAAACGTTTCCATTCAAAAAAACATTTTCATTTTAAGAAAAGCGTCAAACCGCGATTTAAATTTGGACGTTCTACATATAGCATGAAACAAATGCGCGCAGATATTTCAATTTTTGCAAATTCTCATTGGTTCAAATTTCCATGTAATAGAATTAATCGTATTTTCTAACCAATAATTATTTGAGTAATCGATACATGAAAGTGGCACGACCTATTCTAATGCTCTAATAGCTCTAAAAAGGATGTTCAAATACATATATAAGTATTAATAATCAAACTAAAATACAATATTCATTCCCATTTCGGGAATCCTGATTTGCGTGTAGTCACAGTTCTTCATTTGAAATTCTGTTTAGCCAGTACATACCTATGTATGTACCTACAAATTACAATCCTCAGATACAAAGTGATTTTTTAAAAAGTCAATTGCAGCAAGCCTAGAAAAAAAGCTATTCCGTCTGCAGTCAGCTGTAATGAGCTTTGAATGACATTTACCTGTATGTCAAACTGTGTAACAGTTCAGGTAGTTAAAAATTTTGGCCCAACAAAATGTGAAAATGAACAAGTATTTAGTTGCAACTGATTTATAATTTATTAAGGTATGTAAGTAAATTACAGGTTTTTCGTCAACATTTCTTGATTGGCAGCTATGCTGTTACAATTTTCATATTGTCAGATTCTAAAGCTTAATATAGACGGGACAATCCCTAGGCTACTGCAATTGACTTTTTAAAAAATCACATTGTATTTATGCGTACTCGGATTTGTTGTGTTCTTTGTATTGTACGACCAGGTTTCAGTCGCATACAACAGGGAACTTTGTATGCTGGTATTTTTTTTTAAATAACTCAAATTAATATACAATCTAGCCTTAGTACGGATAATAATTATTTGTTATGAATAATTGGTTATATAAATGAAAGTAACCTATTGTAACGTTACGGACCCTTGTGTTGTGTTTACTTTTTATTCATCGTGATCGTCTTAGGTTCGAATCTAGAGTATTTGAGCTAAATGCGTGAAATATAACACCACCACTAGAAGTTTAATACTTTTATTAACGCAGACAGTGCAATTTAACTCAGTGGCGGATTTACCAGCAGGCTGAGTAGGCTGGAGCCTAGGGTTGCAGATTTTAGGGGCGGCAAATTTGGGGCAAAAATAAAATTTTGAAGTTACCTATACTTCTAATGCCGCGGTAGAGTGAATTCAAAATACATGTAAAAGAGAGGTAATATTTTATGTCAAAATGAGAGGTAACATTTTATGTCAAAAATTGTAATGAAGAGAGACCACATTCAAAAATATTCATTTTTATTTATATTGCCGCATTTGCTAATTTTCCGACGAGATAATTGAGGATTTTGCGAATAGAAAATCGCGCAAAAAGAAATTGTAAAACTTTCATAATGTAGCGGACCGCATTTGCCATTATGTTTATATTATTACCGATAGTCGGACTTTGGGACATTATGCTCATAATTTTAATTTTTAATCTATACTCGCATAAAGATTTCATGTTAAATGTAACTAAATGCTAATGAATATTAGTTAGAGTTTGGAAATCACGCTTCAATGATCTTAGGAACGGCCGTTCCGTCACACATATTTATTTTTTGTAAAGGGGCTGTCTTTCACGGGTACATTTAATTTATGAGGGTATCGATCACAAAATAAATATCCACTTTCATGTACAATGAATGGAATTATAAAACAACTACACATTCGATAGTTGAATGTTATAATTCCATATTTAAAATATTTGTTTGCAGCGTCTTTCTTTCAGCTATTTTATTCCAGTAACAATATGACTTTGAATTAGTGATCTCAAGTACGTAAAATATTCCACCACCGCTGTCTTTTGCGCGATCTGTTAGTTTAGGGTAGTCCATGATCTGCCTAAATTATTACTTTTTTTGTCGAACTAAATGTTCAAGTGTGATATTCCACGCACGGACGTGTTAATTAAATACCAAATTTATTAGGACCTAAAGATTAGCCAAGGAGAGTTATTTCGGCTGTTTCTGAATAGTAATCATATAATTTAATTAATTTTAACTAAATATTATTGGGCTCACAATAAATGGAACGTTAAATTGTTTTTCAAATTGGTACACACGTGCAGCATGTTTACAGTTTTACACCCCCCAAAACACCCACATTTGGGGCTATAAAAGCAGAAGTAAGTTGTTCTGAAAGGATTATTCTTGATCTAAACATGAAGAAGCACGGTTCCTTTACAAGTTCCCTTAACCCTTCACAGTGGCGGCTCGTGAGTTAAGAAAGAGGGTGGGCACAAGAAAAAACTTACCTAGTTTTTGTACATAGAATCCATTCCCCTATTTTTCATGCTGGAAAAGACGTCTATGACTTTGTTGTCAAAATCCGGGATAGACTGGACGAACTTCTTTTCTATTGATAGGACCGCCAATGCGTTCAGTCGATCTTTTTGCACACAATTAACTTCCATCGTTGAAAAAACGTCACTTTCGTCTTTGAATTCAATCGCGCGATTGCGCGAAAACAGCACTCCAAAGTGCAAATTCAAACATTGACTGCAAACGGGAACAATGTGCTCGGTGCCCCATTCGCCTGGTATATCGCTTATAGCGAAGATATCCGATAGGCAACCGAATCATCCTCTAAATAGGTACAAATCAGAGCGTTCCCCGGAACATAGTTTTGAGGAAAATTTGATACCATCGTTAAAATAATGAAATAAAAATAATGCATTGAATTACATGCGAATTTCTTTCTGTGTTTATCTTGGTGGTTAGGTGGGCACGTGCCCTTGTGCCCTTTAGTACAAGCCGCCACTGACCCTTCACCTGCCAAGCGCTTTGATGTATCTCGGCAGCTACGGCATCCCTTGACAATTCCGCTTTGAGGTATCTCGGCTGGAGCGTCAAGTTCCCTTCATATATCTAATATTAGATATATGGTTGTTCCCTTAACCCTTCACCCAGTGGCGTGGCCAGAGTTGGCCCTTGGGGAGGGATATAGAATAATAAAAGAAAACCCGCGGGGTTAGCTCTCAACGTATATACCTATAGTAACTGTTTATTTACGTTTTTTTTGTAGATTGTATGGAATAAAGTGCAAATATTAAATAATACTTAATGAAAACAATATTTTTAGAATACTAGTCTTTATTCAACAAAAAACATTACAAACTAAAATCTAGGCACCGTGGTTTTTTGGTCAGTTCGTTAAATATTTTATCTACTTCAACTAGTATTTCCAGGTGTATCGTCAACATTGCTAAACCGTTAAGTCTATTCTAAAAGGGAGAAATCAAACAGTACGATTAGATGTTTTGATTCGTTTTAATGTCGAGAACGTTCGTTCTGGTGTGGCTATTGAAACTGGAAGTGTGCAGAACATTTTTAGCAGTCTATGAATGTTTGGAAATGCAATTTTACTGCACATATCTAGTAGGTCTATGGTTTGTTGTTCTTTAACTGGAAGCCTACTTAACCTTTCGAATCAGAGTTTTAGTTCAGCAAACATGCTTTTGGAAACTTCTGGGAGAAAATCGATTATCAATTCTTGAAACAAATCCGTGGATGGTTTATGTTATACTTATGCCAGTATTTATTTTTGTAGACAAGACGGGTCCATGTGGTTTTTTATATTTTGTTACAAAACATGTGGGGGACTTCATATTGCAAGATTTTAAAAGGAAATAATATGACCAAATTTGAGATATTTAGATTTCTGATTTTGTCTGCTTATGCATTTTCATAGTGGGAGCTATTTTTTAAGTTGTTAGCCCTTGGGGGCGGATATGGGGGATATATCCCCCATATCACCCCCCCGTGGCTACGCCACTGCCTTCACCTGCCAAGCGCTTGAGGTATCTCGGCAGCTACGGCATCCCTTGACAATTGCGCTTTGAGGTATTTCGGCTGCAGTGTCAAGTTCCCTTAACCCTTCACCCGCCAGCGCTTTGTATTCCAGTCCCTTTATAATTCACCTGGCACCTTCAGAAATTCACCCTGCGAACCGGCCTATAACTGCATCTTTAGTATTTTACTGAGCAAATAGTTTAAATTTCCTAAGGGCATCGATATACTTGAGATCACGTCGCACTACCTCGGCTAAGGTTTCCTGCAGTTTCCTCATGTGTATTGGGCGCTTCTCCAATTACCCGTGCAGTTTAGGTGACACGCTCTCATGTGTGCCTCGCCCTTGATTATTATGGTATATCAAGAGGAGGAAGTTGCAGGAGAGCTTCTAGTGCTGCTGTCGGAGTGTTTCTGAACGCTATTATACAGAGACAAGCCAGTCTTTTGAACACTAAGAAGCTGGTTTATTGTTCGTCTTTGATTTACTTTGGGCCAGCATACTAATGAACCATAGGTTACTGTTGGTCTTATCACCATTGTGTAAAGCCAATGGACCATTTTTGGTTTTAATCCACATTTATTTCCAAAGGCTCTTCTTGCCATCATCAAGGTTGTTTTTGCCTTGTTAGTGATTCTTTGCAAATGTTGGTTCCAGGTCAACTTGGTGTCTAGAATCACACCCAAGTATTTGCCCTCCCCCTTGATTTGCAAGGTTTCTCAGAACAGTTCCGGAGGATTTATGCCTCCGTGATTTCTCTTCCTAGTGAATGGTAAGAGGCTAGTTTTAGCAGGATTGTCTCGACCTTAGCCAGAACAGTTTGCATTATTACTGAAATTATATTGTCGTGCTTATCCTTCATAAGGACGACTATATCATCTGCATAACCAAGGGTAAAGTAGCCTTCGTTATTCAGGTTTGTGAGGAGTTCGTTTATAACCAGATTCCAAAGTAAGGGGGATAGTACCCCACCTTGCGGGCATCCCCTGGTTGCCGACACCTCTATCTCTTCGCCACGTAATGTGGTTTGTACTTGTCGACTTTGTAGCAATGTCCTTATCCACCTACATGAGGTGTTGTCAATGCCATGTCTCTTAGCCGTTTGAATCATTGATTCAAAGGAGATATTATCAAAAGCCCCCTGTATATTAAGGAAGGCTCCTAAAGTGATTTCCTTGTTTTGTAGGCAGTGCTCTATCCTGTTAACCAGGGTATGGAGAGCGCTTTCACATGATTTACCTGGTAGGTAGGCATGTTGGTTTTGATGTAGAGATTTCTCTATGAGTGCCTCTTCCCTTATGTGCTTTTCTGCCAGTTTTTCCATTGTTTTAAGAATGAAGGATGATGGACTTATTGATCTAAATGCCTTAGCTTGGGTGTATGAGTTCCGACTCGGCTTTGGTATGAAGACCACTTTGGCAAGTCGCCAGGTTCGAGGTGCATGGCCTAGGGCCTAACTAGCTCGAAATAGCCTGCACAACACCGGTATTAGGACTTGCTTCCCTTCTTGTAGCATTACTGGAAGGATGCCATCACGGCTGGGAGATTTATAGGGTTTGAATGTTGATAGCCCAGTTTATTTTGTCGTGATTGTTCACGCACTTAACCAACTGCAAATCTTCTCTTGCAGCTCTGTAGAAAGAGTTATTAAAGTTTTGAATAGGATTTGGCTAAGTTATTATTACTCAGTGGCGGCTTGTACTAAAGGGCACAAGGGCACGTGCCCACCCAACCACCAAGATAAACACAGAAAGAAATTCGCATGTAATTCAGTGCATTATTTTAATTTCATTATTTTAACGATGGTATCAAATTTTCCTTCCGACCACGGGCGCGGCTGACGCGCTCAAAACTATTTTCCGGGGAACGGTCTGATTTGTACCTATGTAGAACAAGATTCGGTTGCCTATCGCCTATCGGTTATCTTCGCTATACGTGATATACCAGACGAATAGGGCACCGAGCGTTTTGTTCCCCATTTAAAGTCAACGTTTGAATTTCGAGCGCAGTGTTTTGCGTTTTCGCAATCGTGCGTGTGAATTCAAAGACGAAAGTTACGTTTTTTCAATGACGGAAGTTAATTGTGTGCAAAATCTTTTAAAAATCCCGCTATCATTTGAGGAAAAACTTTTAATTAAGAAGAAAGGAAGGCCTATTCCTGATCTTCAGATAAGTTCGACAGTAAAACCCGAACGTACAATAGAATATTCAACAAGAATATCTATGAAAAATACGATTGGATGTGCGGATGTTCAGTAACAAATAAACTGTTTTGTTTTATGTGCTTAATTTTTAAGAAAGAGGTTAGTGCGTGGAATAAACAAGGGGTGAATGATTTAAAACACATTGCAGAGAGGGCAAAGAAACACAAATCTTCCGTTTCTCACATGAATGCGTGCATGGATTTTAGTGTTTTAGGCAAAGTGGACATCCGTGAACAATTAGAGGGTGCTTATTTGCGACATAAAATTAAGTACAACGAAGACGTGGAAAAAAATCGTCATATTTTGCGCCGGTTAATCACGTATATTAAATTTTGCGGCGCCTTTGAACTGGCGTTGCGAGGTCACGATGAGACATTAACGTCAGAAAATCCAGGAATTTATGTAGGGTTAATCAACTTTGCTGCCGAATTAGACGCTGTGCTTGCAATACATATGAAAGGTTCACAAGTGTTTAAAGGGGTCTCAAAAACGTCTCAGAACGAATTACTAGATCCAATGTTGCAAATTTACAAGCAGGAAATATTAAAAGAAATTAAATCTGCAAATTTCATTGCTTTGGAGGCTGATGAAACTACAGACACTTCTAATCATCAGCAAATGGTTGTTATTATTCGATACGTGTTTAATGGACAAATTTTTGAACGCTTTTGGTCTTTTTTTAAGCCGGGTGGATATACTGCTGATGTATTAGCAAAAACATTACTGAATGAATTGCAAACTATTTTAAATTCTCCTTCTGGGTCTGATAACAATAAACTAATCGCTCAAAGTTACGATGGGACGTCCGTAATGAGTGGTAAGACAAATGGTGTCCAAGCCATTATCAAAAGAACATTTCCACATGCACATTATCTTCACTGTTACGCGCATCAATTTAATTTAATTATTGAACGAGCAAGCGACACAGTGCAATAAAAATGTAAAAATTTTCTTTGCAAATTTGCAGTCATTTTCAAGCTTTTTTTCTCGATCGCCAAAACGAACGGCAATTCTTGATGAAATAGTCAAAAGTAGATTACCACGCGCTGCTCCTACACGGTGGATTTTCAAAAGTCGAACTGTGAACACATTATTTTAACACCAGGATTCTTTCAAAGAATGTTTAGACAAAATTATTGACGAAGATGGGATGGATTCAGTTACTATTAGTGAAGCAAGTGGTTTATTGAAACATTTGAATTGCCCGGAATTTCTCTACTGGATGAAAATATTTCATTTCATCATTCCACATTTTGAAATATTATTTAATCAGACTCAAATGCGCGGGATTGTCAGTGCTCAACTGCAAAAGGCAATTGAACAATTCCAACAGCAAATTAATCGAATTAGAAATTCTACTGACGATGACAATCAAGAACGCAATAATGAAGAGCCTGCAAGGAAAAGACAAAAAACGACAGCTGGAGATAACAGAGCTATTATTGCAAAGGAAGTATGTGACACTATTTTAAGCCAAATTAGCGAGCGATTTGATTTTAGGGATGCCTTAAGTGCAGCAAAATTATTCGATTCTTAAAATTTTAAAACTTACAGGCACGCATTTCCACAAAAATATTTTAATGAAACTGTGAAATCTTATCCTGTGTTGGACAGTGTAACATTGAAAAGTGAACTTTCAGCAATTTATGAGCGCGATGACATGTGTGAGGTAGGTGGTATTTTGCCACTTTTAGTGTTCATAGCAGACAACAACCTGAAAAAGGTTTTGACGGAAACATACAAACTGCTGGATATTATTTGTACAACACCCATGTCGACAGCAGAATGTGAACGATGTTTTTCCACCCTCAAACGCATTAAAACTTTTCTGAGAAGCACAATGTCAGAAGATCGACTGAACGCATTGGCGGTCCTATCAATAGAAAAGAAGTTCGTCCAGTCTATCCCGGATTTTGACAACAGCCATAGACGTCTATTCTAGAATGAAAAATAGGAGAATGGATTTTATGTACAAAAAATAGGTAAGTTTTTTCTTGTGCCCACCCTCTTTCTTAACTCACGAGCCGCCACTGTTATTACTGATCCTGGAAAGTGACTTTGGAGCAAAAGCTCCAGTCTCTTTGCCAGTAGCAGTAAAATTTCCCGAGGGTTTTTTAAAGTACCTACTCAATAACTTTAGTACGAATACTTTATTATGTTGTGTTTCATATGATATTTAACCTTCGTACTAGGAGGTTATTTGATGTTGAAATTAGTACGGATTTTTAGGAAATCCCCTTATCATTAATTAAAGTGGTTTAACAACTCTATGATGCATTTCAATTTATTTAAATAAAATAATCCATTAAAAGGAAAAACATTTTTTAAATTATTTAAGTGTATATTTGACAGTACAAGACACACATACAGTTTTATTTTCATAGAAATACAAGATATAAATAGTCAGTTCAAAAGTTGGACTCCTGTGTTAATATGAACAAAACCTAACAATCATTGTATCACAATAAATAAGTGCCAATATGGGTTACTGATATCTTACGAAAGCAACTGTTGAGAGGAGACTGAAGGTATTTAACACAGAATTTGACAAGAGTGGGTAGAAACAGCTAAAAATTTAATACATAATAAGTACATGTTGAAAGCCACCGCCTAAAGTTTCATGTTAAATTAACTTCAGTCAAAGGTTAATAGCTAATGGCACAAAGTAATAATACTCTACATCAATCGGTACATTAAATATTTCGTATCTAAAAATATCCAGACTATTACTTAATATGCGACTAATTATAATATAATACAATATTAATCCGTACATTCTATTGTCTTTTACACGTTCTGTATCAAATTGATGTTATTTATTACTTGAGAAAATATATATTTTTCCAATTGCTTATTATAAACCACACTTTTTGAGACTTAGTACTTAGCACATAAAAATCCAGGCAGTTTTGAAAGAAACAACATAAATTTTGACACTTAAATATTGGAGCATCATAAACGTGACATACTTTTATAATTACTGCAAAATCAGATAGTCAGTTTTATATAAAACTACAATATCATCAGTTGGAAGCACAAAATGTTTTCAACAAATTCTGCATAAACAGTGGCTTGTGGAGTGTGTGCCACTAATATTTATAACAACTCCTTGGTTCCAATCGGTAAAGACCAACCAAAATTCTGAAAACATCCTCAGTCTACTGCACACACCATAGCTATCACCATTTGGAGTTTACAGTTCTTTACTTCTTCAGTTTATGTGAACAGAAAAATTACAAAAAAAAATAAAAACAAATCTGTAAAATCAATCAGTAAAAGACTTCAGTTAAATTAAAATAAATACCTAGATAAAAATAGGATTTTACATTTTTCTCACAACACTTTGCTACACAAAGTTAAGGCAACTTCAACAAACACTGCACACAATAATTGTCATTGTCAATGCAAATTTAGGCAAAAGGTACCAAGAGGAACTTGGAAGTCACATAGTGTTTATCGACTACAACTTCCAACTTTATTTATGATATAAATAATTAACCGTAATGTAAGTTTCGCTAAATTTGGATTGTAAAATGCAAAAGCTTTTATCAATAAACACTACGTACCAGCAATAAAATACAGCAGTCCCTAAATATTAACAGAAGCCACATGATGATCTTAAAATTCCTTTTATTGCTACAATTTAAAGAATACAGCCACAAATAGCTAACGCTAGGTACAATTGATACTCATAGTTTCCTTGATTATTAAAGGTATAACCAACTTAAAATTGCAGATGGCAATGCTGTTTTAGAACGGGATGCTACCAGTATCAAATGCACACTATTTTAGCTAATCTTTCAAAAAAACCATATCCTTCGTATAATTGATAGTATAAAACCTTGAAAATTTATTGGAATTGTAATTTTATCAATTTCTATTGTAAGATTTGTCCTTAAAACAAGTAAAAAGAATAATTTTGTCAAGTTGTAGAAATACTTTTGTGGCAATCGTTTCAATAGGACTTCTTTTGAAAATAATGAAAATGTGATATGCAAATCAGAAATTTGTTAAAAAACTAGTCCAACTGAATAAACAGTATTCTAACTGCAGTTACAAAAAAGTAACCGAAAAAAATATGTACAATTTGAAGTTATCGTAAAAAAATTATATTAAATATTATTAGAAAGTGGTTATGCTAAGACTTTGTTATTTATATAAACATGAAAATCTTTTTACAAAAATTAGTATTTTTAAAGTTGAGCTGATATATACACTATCATAAAAATTATACACTCCTACCATCATTTTTTAACTGCATTGCACAACAAACTAAACGTTCAAATTTTGCTTTAAAGCTAGTACAAAAACCTACTTTTGAGAGAGCTTAGGGTGCGGGAAAATAAGATACAGAATGTAAGGTTAGGATATTTTTTGTCTAAAAACTGAACTTAAATTAATACTTAAACAATATAAATACCATAACTTACCCTCCCTAATCCGATTCTGTGTCTCATTTTCCACTTATTCGCGTTTTAGTTATACACAAAATACTATTAAAATGTTACTTTACTAGCACCATTAACCAGTAACAGCCATTTCCAAATACCTCTTTTATATTTTTATTTAACTACAAGTGATTCTGCTCCAAAAAAGGATCATAACTTTAAATAGCAACACATTCAAAAGAGGAGTCTGCATAAGGTTGTTTGGGTTTTAAGAAGTTTTCTATTCTAAACTGAACAATATTGTGAAATTTACGGTGCTGTTTAAGTTAAATTATACAATAAATATGCTTGAAAATATCTAGCTCTCTATTTCGGGTATTCATCCACGAAAAGGCAACTACATTATACCTTCAACAATGAGAATTTATTGCTATAAATCGGCCCTCCTATTAATTAATTTTAAACTCCAAAGCACTCAACTTATTCAAGAACTGGACAACAAAAGCAAGTTCACACAGTAAACTTTTGTCAAAATTTCAAATGACTTAGAGTAAATTAATATCATCATTCTCGTAGAAAATGATTGTCTAGTATGCATTATTATTCTATAGCAGAAATGGTTATTAATTTTGAAAATATTCTTACTGCTCGCGTCAGAAAAGGAATTTTGTCTACTTGAAAATACCATTTTTCTTTGTTTTATGGGCGTCAGCTATTAATATCATTAGCACATTTAAATTAAACCATAAGGATCTAAACAGTCAAGAGCTAGCCAGAAACCCAATACTGTAGAGCTAGAAAGTGAGTGTCAAAACAGTTTTCATATTGTTTCGGTCTGTGCACAAAACACCTGCACTCATATAACAATGCCTAAAACAGTAAAAATAATTAGGTCAAATTTCTGTAGATCTAATTTAAATAATAATACTTCTGGCTTTCTAAATTTTTTTCATATAAATTTATAATAACTGCCTACTTTTAAAAAACAGCGGTGAATTGTGCAAGTATGTTTTGTTGTTATTTTCATAGATACTTACATAACCTTAAAATGTTCATAATATTGGAAGGGAAAATTTAATTCCCACGTTAGAGTATAGCAAAAAAATAACGATTCTTTCTCAAAGAGCTACCAGAAAATTTGATTTTCTTTCTGCAAACATCCAAATAATGGTTGCCTTTACATGGACTGTGGCTGATCGGTAAGCACATAATCGAGCAAAATTAAAATGCAATTTAATAAAACCCACCCCAATCATACAAGATGCTCTTATAAGAATATCTATATTTATATACAAAAATATCAATATTTTGTATACTTGGAAGGCACGGTAGAAGCTCGGCTCAACCGGCATGTTTAGACAGGTTCAATGGCATATCTGAAAATAGTTACGATTAAATGTCACATTGTTTTACAAATCAGTAAGTATACATATTACAAATAAATTACAACCTATCAATGTCAACTAATTTATAAAAAAAAATTATTTTGCCTACCAAACTTGTATCTAATTATTTCTATAGTCGGGACCACTATTTGCAAGGTACTTGGCATTTAAAACTTCACTTGCGTTAAGAAATGTTCCCGTGCGTTGAAAGAAGACAACCGCATTTACGCTGGTCTTAACAAAGAATTTATACACGTCAGCTCCAAACAGGCAAGATACAAAACGAAAAGCAGATTATCTTTTGTTACGTACATTGCTTTAAGATTGGGTAGAAATAAAACAGAGTTCCTCAAACTTTATAAATCCGTACCTATCTCATAGGCATTTTTTTGTATGTTTTAATTAATTTAATTATACATATTGTAGTACTAAAATTAGTTTTAATACGAAACGCATTAATTCCAGACTATAACAATTCCAAAGAAAAATTCTAGTAACAGATTATAGTTTTTATATTAAAAATCAGAATTTTAATTTCAGAATTATACGAAAAACACAGTTTTTAATATTTTGTAACTGAATCCATAAATTCCTTTAATTAAACACACATTAGTTAATTGCACACTTACACAAATTAATACATGTATAAAGTATAAAAAAAATCCTGCCAGCTTGTACGATTTTCCCCTTTGTACAAAATCCACGTTTCATCCAAGAACACTAATTGTCTTTTTAAACCCACAGCATTTTGTTAATATTTTTTTTAAAACTCCTACCTACCTACTATTAAGACTTTAGATGTTAAATGACTATAGAACGTAATTGATTAATAATTGATATTTAATACCATCGTAAACTTCAAATTTCTTTGTATTTATGTCCTAATTTAGCTAGAAATGCTTTTCATAAGGTCGCCCAAGGCAATTGAATATTTTAAATAATTATAACGTATAGGGCCGGCCGCTTCAGTTATTAACTTGTTGAGAACTGCAGGTTTCTGTTTGGATAGATTTTAACTTACACCGTATGAAAATGCCTTCAGCTAGAACTGCCTTCCCAAAGTGGTCCCGACTATAATTCATGCTTAAGTGGCTATGTAATCAAACCAAGCAGAAACGGAAATAAACATACATATTTTTTTACATTAGTTCCGATATAAAATACATTTCGTACTTTTGAAACAAAATATACATACTAAAATATAAACACTTCACGCATAAAAATAAAAATGTTTTTTGTGTAAATCGCAATAAAGTTTTTTAAGAAACTGAGACTGCATGGGTTCTACTCATGCACAGCAGGTGACTTTGCTTGACACATGGGCTCAAAGTGTAATGGAAATGTTGGATAATACACGATTCGGTGTAAAACAATGTTGTTAGTGGCTTCTTCCATGGGCACTGGTCAAGAATATGGGTCCCAAACCATGTTCTAATTTATGTTCTAATTAGATAATGTAAACATTTGCTAACCTAACCTAACCTAACCTAACCTAACCTAACCTAACCTAACCTAACCTAACCTAATCTAATCTAACCTAATCTAACCTAACCTAACCTTGACCAGTACCAGGTATCCATGACATATTAAAAAAAACCTAAACTGGAAGTTTAAAAATCACATACCTGCGATATTGTCATCCCTGTGTTCCACATCCTTTGGTGTGTCGGCAGTCCACGAGCAGGATGGAGCATCATGCCTGATTGGAACAGGCATAGGTGGAGTAGGATATACAGGTGGTACCATGTAGCTTCGTCCATATACCCCAGGTGAGTAATATGGTGGCAACGAATATGGGTACATGTATGGAGACATGTATGGATATGGTGAATATGCTGATAGAGCCCTCTTATCTACTTGCTGAAACAAAATATGTATTCAAAATTAAGGTTTGCACAAATTGACGTTAATAACACTAGTTTACAAATTTTTTAAAAAATTTTGCGCACTAGGTGCTACTATACTTTTCTTATGGACTTTCGCCCACTACTCGAAAATCACACTAAAAATTTTTTTATGGATACGTTTTCGAGTTACGAATTTTAAAAATTTTTTTGTTGTTTTTTCGGAGGGAGTTCGCCCATTTGCAGCATATCTCGAATTACGAAAGAC
Source organism: Limonius californicus (assembly GCA_014611495.1). NCBI lineage: Eukaryota > Metazoa > Arthropoda > Insecta > Coleoptera > Elateridae > Limonius > Limonius californicus. The sequence goes on along the minus strand of JABXWE010011859.1, from coordinate 17,133 downwards.
CAATCTCCTCACTCGGCAAGTCAAATTAAAGACAATTAAATTACAGATAAATGTTACCTACATTGTTTTCCAGCTGCTTCAGTAGTTTCAGTGCAGTGAGCGGTACTATGAAACAAAAAGGTGTTTTTGTGGCTCAAATAAAAATTGAAAATTCGTTCTATCGACGGGGAAAATTAGAAATCATAAGAAAAAAATAGTACCCTATTTTTTACGTAAAGTTTGGACTTTTAGGAAGAGAAAAAGGTATTAAGTATGAAAATCTATGGACAAATGCAAAAGTTATGAGCAATTATATTGGAAGGTACCAAAATCACATTGTTCTTTATTTATGTATTTTTTCCTTTTTATAGCATATAATGCATTTTTATTCATTTCGTTTATTTTTATTGTAATATTTTAATAAAATATTAGGTTATTAGAAATAGTTTTGTCGCATTATGCCATCAAGTTACGACCTTATCTTGAATTCCGCGAACCTCCACCTGGGATGCTATATGTACGGAAAGGTTCAGCGCAAGATATTCGTACTACAGGCTGTAACAAGTTCAGCACAGAAAAGTTCGAAGATTTTGTGTTGCATATCAGAGCGGTATCCTTTGCTGTGTACATCGGTGTCCAACAACTGCGTAAATTGTGTATGTAGAAACATTTAATTTACTTGATTAAAATTTTATAAAATGAGTAAAAAACAACGAACTTGTAAGTGCAAGAACAACCCGCATGATTTTTACTATGTGTGTGGTGATTATGTTGTCAAGAAAAGTCAACATAAATTTACCAATTCGCTAGAAGAGAATTATCTTCAATATTTCGGAATAGCAGCAGAAAATCTTCATGAACCATGGACACCAAGTATTGTATGTCGTTCTTGCCGTACAAATCTTAGTGGATGGGATTCTGGCTCGACAAGATATGTATGTGGTGATGATTTTATATACATAAATATTTCATGGATTACACATTTTTTTTACATAAGGCACCACATGAACTTCAGCGTACCAATGATTTGGAGAAGACCATATTGTCATGCGACCGACTGCTATTTTTGTCTAAGCAAACAGACTGGCATTGGGAAAAATATCCGATGGGTTTATGCAAATGTACAATCTGTCACGTTTCCAGCTCCGCATTCAGATACACTTCCCATTCCCAAGTGTCCCGATTCATCTAAACCCAAAACAAGTTCCGATTCGTCAGATGATACTGAAAGCGAATTAGATGCGAGTGAAGAGCACCACCTTCTAACTCAAGCTGAACTTAATGATTGGGTGAGAGATTTGGAGCTTTCAAAAGAGAAAGCCTAATTACTTGCATCGCGAATGAAACAATACAACTTTCTGGCTCCGAGTGTTAAAACAACGTACTACAGAGACCGTGACAGGTCTTACGCAAAATATTATACGACACAAGGTAACATATGCTTTTGCAAGGATATTCCTGGCTTGTTCGAGGAGCCTGATCAGCCTTACAATGCAAAAGAGTGGCGTTTATTTGTGGACAGTGGTAAAGAGAGTTTAAAAGCAGTCCTTTTGCGTACCGGAAACGAGAAACCATCGATCCCCATCGCACTTGCAGTTAACACTAAAGAATCCTACGAGACAATGGTCAAACTGTTGAAATGCATCAAGTATGACCAATACGACTGGAAAGTTTGTGCCGATTTGAAAGTGGTGGGCATGTTATGTGGAATGCAAGGTGGATACACAAAATATTGTTGTTTCTTATGCCTCTGAGACAGCCACGCTCGAGAACATCATTATACGAAAAAGCAGTGGCCGGATAGAAAAAACCCCAAAGTGGGCGAACACAACATTGCATTTGTGCCTCTCATCAAAAAAGAAAACATTATTCTTCCACCATTACACATTAAACTTGGACTGTTCAAAAACTTTGTCAAAGCATTGAATAAAGAAGGCCAAGTGTTCGCTTATTTGAGAACCCTATTTAAAAGTCTTTCTTTTGCTAAAATAAAAGAAGGAGTTTTTGGCAGTCCACAAATAAGGTAACTGTTGAAAGATGTTAAATTTCAAACACACTTGTCATCCGATGAGGCCGCAGCCTGAAATTCATTTCAGTTAATTGTTTTTGAATTCCTTGGAAACAACAAAAGCCCGAACTACGAGATAATTGTTGAAGATTTGCTCCAGAAATATACAAAGATTGGTATGAAATACTATTATTCTACTTAACTCTGTTTCATTTTCTGTTATATGCCTTTCACTTTTTTATTTCTCTAATAGGCGTAAATATGTCTTTGAAGATTCATTTTTTACATTCGCACCTGAATTTTTTCCCGGAGAATCTTGGCGACGTTAGCGACGAGCATGGTGAAAGGTTCCATCAGCAAATGAAGACCATCGAGCGGCGCTACCCAGGATTTTGGGATGAGAGAATGATGAGAGATTATATTTGGTTCCTTGTAAGAGTAAATGAAAACTATTTCTAAACACCTAATATTTCATTAAAATATTACAAGAATAAAAAAAAATGAAATGAATAAAATTGCATTATAAGCTATAAAAAGGGAAAAATACATAAATAAACAAAATGGTATTTTGGTACCTTCCAATATAATTGCTTATAACTTTTGCATTTGTCCATAGATTTTCATACTTAATACGTTTTTCTCTTCGTAAAAGTCCAAACTTTACGTAAAAAATAAGGTACTATTTTTTTCTTTTGATTTCTAATTTTCCCCGTCGATAAAACGAATTTTCAATTTTTATTTGGGACACAAAAACACATTTTTGTTTCATAGTACTGCTCATTGCACTGAAACTACTGAAGCGGCTGGAAAACAAGGTAACATTTATCCATAATTTAATTGTCTTTAATTTGACGTGTCGAGTGAGGAGATTGGTCTTTCGCAACTCGAGATGTGCTCCAAATAGTCGAACTCCCTCCGAAAAAAAAAACGAAAAAAACTTTAAAAATTCATATCTCGAAAATGTATCCATAAAAAAATTTTTTTAATGCGATTTTCTAGTTTGGCGTGTCAAAGTCCAAAAGAAAAGTATAGTGGCAACTAGTGCGCAAAATGGCTGTAAACTAGTGTAATTTAACAATCACAATAAGTAGATTCTACAAGTACAAAATCATCCATAAAAAGTTAAACATAAAAAATATGCAGATAATATTTTTCTTGTGAGTACCTTAGAACTAAAGAGGTTAATTCAAATGTGAATTTGAATAAGTGATGTTACTTGATTTGTTTTTTAGGTTGTTATTTGATTTGATTCATTGATTTTCTTGGCAAACTTTTTCAGTAGTGCATTGCGTGTACTGCTATACAAAGATACAGTGTGACCGATTCTTAACCATACTGCGCACAATCATAATTTATCACAGCACTTCTGAAAATTTAGTTTGCCAACATTATAAGTTGTAATATAATTGTCACATTTTTTTCTGAGGCTACTGTAGGCTAGTGGTCAGCGTTTTAAATTTCTATGCTGAAGGTCTGGGGTTCAATTCACAGTATCGGAACATTGGATTTTTAACAGCCGTTCTTCCTCATACGGCAATGGCAAACCAGCGACGTATTCTGCCTAATAAGTTTTCTACGTCTGTGGTACATTAAAACACGCAACACAGGTATAGGAGAAAAGATCGCTACGTCTCGTAAGAAACAAAGCACTTAAAAAAGTCACAATTTTAACAATATTTCACATATCATTTTTAAAACAATATTATAAACATCTGTAGTTAGGGAAACAACAGACTGAATGTTGGTTTTGTACTTTGCTCTGGTCTTCTATTCCAAAACTTCCAACAGTGGGAAATGGAAGAACTCAATTTGTTCATTCATTAAAGGTGGATTTGTCAAAGTGTGTTTATGAATTTAAAAGGCCTTAAGTATACCAAATCTATGTGGAAAAATGATATATTATTTGATATCAATGTATAATTGTGTTCTAATATGTGTTTAACATAAACTACTCAAAAATGAATAGGGATATTGCAGTGTCAGACACTTAAAGGCAACAGCAATTGCATTTATAATAAAGAAACTACCAAAACAACAAAATGTAACGTCTTTTTAGTAATGAACATGAAACTTACAGCAAATGTACGTTTAAAGATCGTATCGTTATTGTCTCCTTCCACTTAACTTAAATTTATGAAATTCTAATACCGCGTGGCACCTCCTCTGGCAGTAACAACTGCTTTGCACCTTGCTGATACACTTTCAATGCAATTATCAGTATGCTTTTATGGAATTTGATGCCACAGTACCGGCAATACATGCCTTAGCTGTTGCACAGTACTTGGCTTTGGATTATGATGATCCAGTTGTCTCTGCAGAAGGTCCCATGCATGCCCAATGGGGTTGAGCTCTGGAGATAGCAGAAGAACAGCAAGATGGTTTATTTCCTCATCTCGAAGCATCTCTAAAACAACCCGAGCACGATGCAGCCTTGTGTTGTCGTCAAGGAAAACAAAATATTCCCGTCCAAGAGCATTGCGACGGTTCAGACCATGATCCATAATAATCTCTTGGGTATAACGTTGGCCCGTGACTGTACCGTTAAAATTATGGAGGTCAGTACGCCACCCTAAAGAAATTCCAGCGCATACACAAAGACCACCACCCCACCACCACCAAAGGTATTAATTGGTTGGGTATACTGAGGTAAGGTACGACGTCCGGCACTACGATATACTCTTTGACGCCGGCTATCAAGTCCTACCTCTAACAATCGATTTCTCACAGTTTGGCCGGAAACTCGATTTCCTGTGGCAATCTGGAGCATTTGCTCTAGATGTCAAGCAGTTGAAAAGGGGTGCATTTTTGCATTAATTACCAGAAGTAGATCCTCACGAGGTGTTGTGATGCGAAAAGATCCACTTCCAGGCCTTCCTGCAATCGTACCTGTTTCTCTAAGGCGGAAATGGGCATGTGAAATTACGCTCTGCGTGGTTCTTAACATATCAGCAATGTCGACCTGGCGATTTCCTCTTTGGTGCATAGTAACGACTAAATTTCGTTGTTCTATTGTTAAATAGTTTCTCTGCATTGTTGTTTATAATTAAGAACACAATTGTGTTTACCGGCGCCGGTGTATATGGGGACACAGCCAGGGTCAAACTCAAATTTGCCCTAGGCAAATATCCTACGGTCTTCCAGGCGGAAACCTTCGCGATTACTGCCTGCGCAAATGAAAACCTCAATAGAAGATATAGAGGTAAATACATCTATATCCCACGATAGGGTCTAGGAAGTTGAAAATTGTCGAGCCACACTCGTCAAACTCTCAGCTGAGAATTACGTGAAAATCCTATGGGTTCCGGGCCATAGCGGAATAAGTGGCAATGAGGAAGCTGATATCCTAGCTGTGGCTGGGGCCTCTGAATCTTCAGTAGGTCCAGAGTCAGCTTTTGGAATAGCCCCCAAACACGTGAGGCACGAAATCTGGAATCACGCAAATGCGAATTTCAGCATTTTTGGACCTCCAGACTCACACCCAGACAGGCTAGGGCCTTCATCAAGAGCCCTTTGCCTAAATCGGTAGACTATATTCTGAATCTAAGCAGAAGATAAATCAGGATAATAACGGGCCTCCTTACAGGCCACGGACACCTGAACAGTCATCTACACACCATAGGGATTGTGTTAAACAACCAATGTAGGAAATGTCAAGAGCAAGAGGAAACCTCTGAAGATGTCCTCTGCAAATGCAAGGTATTAGCGGGCTTAAGACGCAAACACCTTGGCTCTCCCTTCTTGAACCAAGAGACATTCAAGACACGCCTTTGAACACGATTCTGTCCTTCGCCGAAGCGACGGACTTGTTCAGGGAGTGAAGTCTTCTGTAACCCCAAGGGAGCACAATGGGCCCTGGTGGCCTAAGTGCAGAAGCCTGCTCCGACCCATGAAAATCATCATCAACGGCTAAATTTCGTTGTTCCATTGTTAACTGGTTTCTCTGCATTGTTGTTTATTATTAAGAACACAAATGTAATACATGAATAAAAAAAAACAATGAATAGAAAAGATCTTAAGAAGACAGGAAAGATTATTCAATCAAACACACAAACTCCACTAGACACTAATACGGTTAAACAATTGCACGGGATTCGATTGTTTTTTAATAGCGAACATTGCCGCTTGCTCTAATTATCAATAATAGACGACCATTAGCCGCCAAATACAAACACACATGCTTTATATTACAATGTGCCTATTTATTTTTGAGTCGTTTATATTAGATAATTTGTTGTATTCTACAAACTTCCCCATTCGGTACTTATTTTCTATTCTTTTCACTAAAGGCTGTACTTCCATTATGTTTCTAATTATGCCATTATACATTCGTCTCTTCTGGTGTGTTCTGTTGCTTTAAGCAAACACCTACTGCATTTCAATTCCAGTTACCTCTATTCATTTGTAGTTTTTCTGCAGCCTACCTTGGTACAGATTTAAAGGCTGCATTATACACTAATACAGTTAAACAATTGCAACTGGATTCGATTGCTTTTTGTTCTTTAATATCAAACATTGCCGCTTGCTCTAATTTTTAACCCTGTTTGAGGTAGTTAGTGACGTGGCGCACTAACCCATGGGGACCAACGGTTTTAGGTACTCTCGAGGCACCGCGGGTTGCAGCGTTAGAGCGAAGATTTCGGTCACCCATCCAAGTAGACACCGCGCGGATCGTTCCTTAACTTTGAGTACTGTTTTACCAGTACTCGCGCTTGTCCATCACGCCGCTTCGCTTCCCTTTCTGGATGTTTGTATTTGTATGAACGTATATGTTCTTTGTATCTGGTATCAAAATATATTTTTGTCTGCCCTATGCATACAGAATTATTATAATGTAAATTTTCTTCGATGTATCACCGAAATATACAACTGAAATATAATTAGCATTGCCAGAGTGGTCTTTCAAGTAAATTTTTTGAATTGCTAATTTACAATCTTTCTTTTTAATTAATATGTCAATCAGTTAGCATTGTAGCCAATACTGTGTGCAATTTGTTCAATAATCGAAATCTCTTAGGTGTAATTATTGTTATCTACAGGAAGTGTTGGAGCTGTATGTAACAAGGACCCGTAGGCTGTTGATTTATGTGACATGGGTCCTGTGGTATTGTCATATCTATTTGTGTAGGTTTTCTATAGGGTATTAGAGTTTGTTTTATATAAATAATTTTAAGTTTAAAGCTCAAATAATTTATACATCTGTTTTGTTCTTAGTATTTACATGGCCTTCTAGAGGCTTTGTACTTTTGATTATATAATCAATCATAAGCTCATTAAATCCTATAACACAATTTAATATTCAATATGGATGCTGGGGGACACTTTTTGTCATGTAGTGGGCTGTGGAACGACAGAAACTATGATTCGATGGGATTTTACAGATACCAAAAATATCACAATTTACTCATTAGGTAGAGATAATTGAATTCTCTAAAAGTAGCCAGATGCTATAAAAAGTATGGATCTCGTAAACACAAAATACAATATGTTAAAATATGCGAAACCATTTCATAATACGTATAAAGCAAAAAATAAATACCTTTTCGAATTGATTATTATTATAATTAAAATATAAATTTCATAACAAGTGAATTATTTCTATCTAATATAAAGTAGAACATGTTTTTGTTGTAGAGGGTGTCCTGAAAGTAAAGGGACGCTGCTTAATTACAGCTTCCTGAGATCAAATGGGGCCGATTACACCAAACATACCTTAGTACAAAATTGCTTCCGTAAGAAGTTATAGCGCCTTAAAGAGGAAACATATTTTAACATTGGGTATATTTTAGAAACAAAATGACGGATCAAGCTGAAAATTGTTATACATCCACTTGAGGGGAAGTCGAACATTCTCAATGTATAAGCATTACTGCATATTGCAGAGGGCACTGTTGGCAAATTTTTTTCGTATGTCTTCTACCATAACTTTTTAATTAATAACATTTTTATTCTAATGGGTAAAGTTTATGATACAGAAGATATTTTTATATAAAGAGGATGTACTTGTTTCATGCCGATAACATGTACCGTTTTCAAGGGAAACGCACCTAAGCATTTCAGTGTACTAACTTAATGCATTTGTTACATATTTTCAAGTTGCTATCTGCCAGTTTGACAATATTAAACCAGTGTATTATTTATTGTAGTGTGGTGGTAGCTCAGTTGGTAGAGCGTGCGTTTTCTGAGCAAAAACGTTGACTCTGGCTTGGGTTTGAAACCTCAGCATTACTATGCAGATTTATAAAAACCCTTCTCTGGAATTTCTGTCGTTCGGATTCGACTTTAAATCCGCCGTGTGTCTACCTTAACGCTGAAGAGAATCACGTGGTAGAGAAGAGGCCGATGCCCAGCAGTGGGACGAAAAGGCTGACAAAGATGAATGTAAATGATTATTGTTTTGCCGAGTTATTATCAAATTTATTAAAGTTTCCATTTATTAACATTTAGGATACGACAAAAAAAACAGCTGACTGAGTTCTCTACCATATGCAGTAATGCTTATACATTGCAAATGTTCAGCTTTCCCTGAAGTTGATGTGTGCCAATTTTCTGCTTAATCCGTCACTTTGTTTCTGAAATATACTGAATGTTAAAAACTGTTTTCTTCTTGAAGGAAACACTTTGGTACCAAGGGATGTTTGGTTTAATCTGGCCCATTTAGCCTCAGGAAGCTGTAGTTAAGCTGTGTCCCTTTACTTTCAGGACACCCTGTATAGAAAATATTAATTTTCTTTGTTTACCAGATACCAAATTACGTATTTGATTTAAACAACCTTACAATACAATATGTTTAAGGAAATCTTGCAGCACCTAGTGATAATGATGAGAAGGCTAATAAAGGCCTCAAAATGTTTGGGAGGAGAAATATATGAGGTTTGTGCAGAGGGCATTCCCACACAAACGGATGTAACAATGGACAACCCTACATCTTTTTTTTTAAGATTTAAGTGCCTCATCATAAATTAAGTAGGATCAAATCGTCTTGCAATTCTTAAGATGAAAATAAAACAAAAGAATATAGTGTATGTTTGCAATTTCAACACTTATTTTTTGTTGTTGATAGTAGAAGAATTATAGTAATTTAGCAATTGATACAGCAATAGCTACAAAACCAATTATTACTTCAGATTCAAAAAGCAAGAACTTTTGTTTATTGCGTAGAACACACTCTCTATAACTGTATTTACAGTAACTGGAGTGTAACCTATTATCTTGTGTGACTGGTAGAAGAACAATTATTTGCAAGATAAAACATTTGGATATTCTTCACACTCAACGCACAGCAATTTAACCCAGCCAGACAGATGGATGATCTCTCTGCTTTCTGCACACCAATATATTAGATATACCAACTTTTACAAAAAAAAAAGGAACAACGCCCATACCACATCAAAAATGTTACACTGTGAATTATGCTTCAGCAATTTACATTTACATGTTTAAAAAAACATACAGACAATGTGTTATAGCAGGTATACTCCAGGGATCTCTGAAATGACATGAGATACAGTCGATAAACTAAAATAAATGTTGTCTAGTTAGGAGTGTACTTTAATCGCTAGTTTTGTTTACTCTGAAACACATGTAGATAGGGGTAAAAAATGCATTTGCATAAATAAATTAGGTAGCAGTAGAAATATACAAAAACACTTGTTAGTACTACTTATAAAAATATCTTTGAAACTGCCATTTGTTTCTTTTGAGAAATTCAGCACATTTGTTTTTCTTTTACAGAATGCATATCATATTTTTACCTCACAAATGGCTCATTTTTCAGTGATTTAAGCAAGGGAAATAAATTAATATACTAATATAATGAATATTACCCACAATTGTTTATATAGAATGTTCACCAAATATGTTGCTGTATAATGGAAGTAATTAAGCCCGTAATCTTATTTGATGAAAACGTTTATTAGTTATTTATAATGTTTGGTTTTAAAATTTTGATAGCAATTGTATTTCTATCTTAAAAATACTGCGTGTTAAAAAAATGGTAAACCGAAATTTCTTCAGTCGGTGCCTCTTATAGGCTTTTTAATGCCCAGCCCAATGAGGTAATCGCAATATAAAAGAATGTTTTGCAATTGACAACTTTTTTTAAAAGAACGCTCTCTGCACATTTATGTCTGGCATTCTTCTGATTTTTTCCGGAATTAATGTATGCATTGGGTGACGTTTGTCAGACGATATAAACGGATCCATTATTATTATACAGTATTAGAGGACATATCAATGACAAAAAAAAATAATACTTATCCTTTTACTGGGGTGCCTTAGAAAATGGTAAACAAGTAAATATTATAGGAAGGGTGCCATTTCGACGTTTTTATGTATTTTGTATTCTTATCAATATCTCCAATAGCAGTACCTAATTATTTACTTTCATAAACAAGAATACGAAAAAAGTAAATCAGTTTTCTAACTGTTTGGGTCTGGTGTTTGTTACTTTGATGTAGCAAAAAAACAAGAAGAATGCGGAAATATATAGAGGGCGTTGATTTAAGTTAACAACAAAACACACACGTTTTTTCTATTATACCAGGGCTGCCCAACATGTGGCCCGCGACCTCATTTCGCGGGCCGCAAAAAGTATAAATTACCCTCAAATACGAAATATGCAAAATTCTTACATTAATGATAAAATACAAATAAAAACACGTGTGACGCCACTGGCGACGGATAGAAGGTCGCAGCGAAGTTACTGAAAATCGGACCGATCTTGCTCGATCACCCTCGAATATTCGAGAAGCCACGCGCACGTATATAAGAAGGTTGAGTCAAGCGGGACGGGCAGAGTTAGTTAATAATTTGTTCTACGGTGCGTTACGCACCAATTCTAAAGCCTTTTTAAGTGAAATACTCGCAGAAAAGAAAAATAACGAACGAACATCGAGTTTATAATGACCGTTGGGAATCAGACTAATTAATCACAAACAACTATAATAAACTTCAGTGCATTGTTTGTATGCGGTTCCCAAAGAATATAATATGAAACGACATTACACTACGATACACGAGAAAACGTTTCAGTTATATACAGGGGAGTCAAGAAAGGCTATCATTATGGATTATAAGAAAAAACTAAAACAACAAAGAACATTTTTTTTAAATCTGACACTGATAACAAGTGCTGCTTCTTATGAAGTAGCGCTGGAAATTGTCAAAGCGAAGAAACCTTTTAGTGATGGAGTACTTATTAAAAACTGTGCAATCAAAATGGCAAAACAATTCAATGAAACAAAAATTGCCGAAAAATTCGAAACAGTCTCAGTGTCGCATCAAACAATTGCAAGACGGGTGGACCATATTAATCAATATGTATCCAAAAAACTGCATGACACGATTGAAAAATGTAAATATTTTTCGCTATGCCTGGATGAAAGCACTGATCTGTCCGACATTAGCCAGCTTGTAATTTTTATCCGAACTATTCAAAACGACTTCAGTGTAGCAGAGGAGATGCTTGATCTTATTCCTCTCCATGGTACAACCAAGGGTACGGATATTTTTTAAACTGTAAATAAGGTGGTGTCAGATTACGGGGGATTCAATAAATGTTCCTGTATTATCACTAATGGTGCCAGAGCTATGATAGGAACTGAAATTGGATTTGCAGGACTCTTGAAACAAAACAACATCAACTGTCCTGTGATACACTGTATTGTTAACCAAGAGGCCCTATGTGGAAAATCCTTACGTCAAATGAATGTCATGAAAGTGGTTGTTAAGATAACTAATATTATTATTATTATAATATCGTGCTTTGACTCACAGAAAGTTTCGTGATTTTGTAGCCGAAGTAGAGGCTACATATGGGGACTTGTTACTTCACATCAATATTCGTTGTTTAAGCGCCGGAAACTGTTTGCAACGATTCTTCGCTCTATGCAAGGAGTTTCCTATTTTCCTTAAAGATGAAGTCAAGTCCAACACTACGGAACTGGAAAATCAAATGGTAGATGCACAATTTTTAGCAGACCTTGCATTTTTAACAGACCTGACATCTCACCTTAACGAATTGAATTTGAAGCTAAAAGGAAAACAGCAGAATATTGCCAACTTATTTGGACACATAAATGGATTTAAGAATAAAATTAAGCTCTTAGAGTCTTCATTAGAAAAAAATTATTTTTCATTTTTTCCAAGTTGTAAAGAGCATTTTGAAAAAATGAAGGATTTTGAGGAAGTTTCAAATTTACCTCACATAAAATACATTGACACAATTGCACAAGAATTCGAAAATCGATTTAGCGACTTTAAATAAATCGAAAGAGAGATTTCAGTTTTTACTCAGCCCCTTACAATTTCAGTTGAGAATGTAAGCAGAGCAGATCTTCAACTGGAATTGTGTGATTTGCAATCAGATCCTTTTTACCCAGGAAGAACTGAAACTGCATTGGACTTTTTCAAGTTGCTGCCAGAAGAACGATACCCCAACTTGCGAAACTTAGGGCTTACACTGGGCTCAATGCTGGGAAGCACGTATCTTTGCGAAAGCAGCTTTTCCAACATGAAATTTATATAGTCAAAATATAAATGTTCCCTCTCTGATAAGTCACTTACTCAGTTGCTTCGTTTATCAACAACAAATATTAAAGTTAATATTGATGCATTAGTTAGTGAAAACCAACATCCTCAAATTTCCCATTAATTTTTTTGTAATTTGATATTTTTTGAATAATTACAATAATAATACAAACGCGTTTTTTCTTTGTATATCATACCTATTAAAACTCACTGATAAAGTTGCATATGAAGTATTTTATAATGCGGCCCTCCAAACCGTATTTTTTTTTAAGTGGCCCTTGGGGCACTTGCAGTTGGACAGCCCTGTATTATACCATTGAGTTCTACAGTAAAAATATGAATATTACAATTGTGTAAATTTTGATTGTTTAGAATTTTAGATTGTTCCCGTAAATGGACTATATACTACATATTTCCGAAGGCGCTATACTTGGAAAATGCCAGGAGACATAGCAAGATACCAAATAGACTACATATTAGTCAAGCAAAGGTTCAGAAACCAAGTTAAAGACAGTAGAAGCTATCCAGGACCGGACACAAGACAGCGACCACAGCATGGTTATGATGAAATGCCACATCAAGCTAAAAAATACAAAGAAAAAGGAGAAGCAGAAATGGAACATAAAACCTTTGAAGGAAGACACAAAGGTACCACAAAAATTTCAAGAAAAAGTAATAAACGCCACTAAAATAGAACCCTCAAGAAATAGTAACGACATGTGGATGAATATAAAACAAGGTATATTACACCAGGATTAAACGAAGTACTGGGAAAAAATAATCAACGAAACAGAAAACCATGAATAACCAAACAAGTAATACAACTCATTGAAGACAGACAAAAATATAAAAATAGCAACACAGAAGAAGGACAACAAGAGTATAGAAGACTACGAAATAAAGTAAACAAAGAAAGTAGAAGAGCAAACGAAGAGTACATACTAAATATCTGTAAGGAAATACAAGAAGAATTAAGTGTAAGAAATAGATAAAGCATACAGGAAAATTAAGGAACAGTTTGGAACACGGAAAGTAAAATGTAAAAGTAAAATGTCTGTCCTAACAGAAGATAAACAGGACATTGCTGACAGATGGAAAGTATTTATAGAGGACGTATATAGAGATGAACCGCCCAATGAGCTCTTAATGAATGAAGCACTAATAAACGATGAAGACAAACGACCACCAATAATAAAAGCAGAGTTTGATAAGGCCGTAAAGGAACTAGCTAATAATAAAGCCCCTGGTATCGACAAAATACCTGCGGAAGGTATCAAATGCCTAAATCATGATACACTACTCTTAATAATAAATTCGTTGAAGTCCCAGCGACTTATACTGGCATAGAATGAATAAATATAATAAAAACAATGTAACGTAAAATTTAATTATCTGATGTAATGTCACCCCTAATATGGGATTTCCTGAAATTTAAATTCAAAACTGTACTTTAACATGTCGTTTTGACGACTATAAGTTTGTATTTTTATTTATTTTTGGAACCACCCGCATTCGCGGTTGGATTAGGATGTTGCGTTAATTTTTAGCTAGCTGCTTCGTTTTATAATTTTATTGTCTGTAATTCATTTCTGGAAAAGTATTTATTTTATATAATACTGTTTTAGGTAAGCTTTTGCATTTTTTTAATATATGTTTCTTTTTTGAAGTGTCTGTTTTTTCACTTCCAGTCTGAGGATGGGTTGTAGTCAGCTCGAAAACGTTAACTGTGCTACGAATTTTGTAAAACTTGTTTATTAAAAGTGATTGTGGGAATTGACACTGTTTTTATTATATTTATCTACTCTTAATATTTGAGCTCACTAAAACGATTTATGAAACTGGACACATCCCTGAAGATTTTACCAAGAGTATAATAGTTACCATACCGAAAAGGCCTGGAAGTCATAAATGCGAAGAGCATAAGCCTTATACGACACGTTTTAAAAATATTAACGAAGATAATATATCGAAGAATCGAGACCAAAATTGACAATAGACTAACAGAAGACCAGTTCGGGTTTCGTAAAAACACAGCGACAAGGGAAGCAATTCTAGCAATAAAACTAATTATTGAAAAATGTATTGAAAAGGACAAAAAAGTTTATATCGTCTTCATTGATGCAGAAAAGGCTTTCGACAACATGAAATGGAACATGCTGTTTAAAATTCTAAAAGAGACTGGTATGGACTATAAGGATATACGCTTCATTTACAATCTCTATACAAACCAAAAGGGAGTAATATCAGTTAATGACGAAGAAAGAGAAATACAGATAAAAAGAGGCGTAAGACAAGGATGCGCATTGTCCTCCCTCCTTTTCAATCTGTACATCCAGAAGGCAACTGATGAAGTCAATGATTCATGTAACTCAGGAATTAATATACATGTGGAAAAAATTAAAATGTTACGTTTCGCCGACAATATAGCCCTACTCTCCAACAGCAAAGAGGAAATAGAACAAACAATTAATATCATGGAAAAGTTAATGAAAAAGCAATATAAACTAAAATTTAATAGGAAGAAGACTAAAATTATGATATGTACAAGATCAACACACAAGACCAAGACTGAAATAAGAATTGATGGGGAAAAATTAGGTGAGGTGAACGAATATGTATATGGGTCATTCTCTCCAAAATGAACAAAATGTATTCCCTGTCAAAAAATAAATCAATTTCCTAAACTATTCAGGGTTTCAACATTTTTATTATGAACTTTGTACCTAAAGCTCTCTAAACACAGTAATTTAAATTTTTTAAATAATTATATTATTAAAAAAAATAAATAAAAAAGAAGCCAAACATCATTCCCTCACCATTCCCCACTATGGGGTTGACATATTTGAAGATATTTAATTATTAAAACAATACGTCCACACCGCTTCTTCTACTTCCAAAACAACAAGGGGATAGTGTACTTTCAAAAAATGTATAGTAAAATACTTGACTCTCTAAATTGCGTTTTTTATTAATAAAATACATATTTCCCCACATAAATACATCATTCCCTCACTAGTTCAAATATGTTCCAATTTCTTCCGCCGGAGTGCACTACACGCCGTGACACTAGACTCAATGAAAAGTAGCCATTTTGAATACCTTGTTGTGTGGCTGTTAACCAGTGAACTCCGTGTGTGTAATTAATTATCGAACAAAATAGGTTGTTTAAAGCCTGAGAGTTTAAATTCAGCATCATTCCCTCACACTGTTTATTCTATGCAAGGTATGTATATTTTTTTCTTATTTGTTGTATATTTTATGATGATAATGTTTCTGTTAACATAACCTATACTGACAAAAGCATGCTCATAACATATAAGGAAATAATGTTGTTTTAAGTTAAAATCGTCATTCCCTCTCCATCATTTCCTCACTATGAGGGAATGACTCTTTAGGTGAGGGAATGATTATTTAAGGAGAATTTTAAATTATCCTTAGAGAAATGATAAGATTTTTTTCTTTATTTATGATGATACCTTTTGACATCAATTATGTTTCTCATACTTAAATTGAAGCAGTCTGTTTGTGTTGTTTCAGTCAGCTTAGTGCAGTAATACTTCATCATGCCGAAGACCAAGGAAGAAGGCAAACTTCGGAAAAAAGAATATGATAAAAAGAGAAGAGAAGCAATGAAGAGAGATCCTAAAAAATTAGAAGAATTGAAGGAAAAGGAAAAAATGAAGTATTTAAAGAAGAAAGAAAAACAACAGGTAAAAATTCAGTATTTTCTGTTGATAAGTTTAAGATTACAGGAAGTATTTTTGAAAATGTTTACTCGTTCCTTATTGTTCTCAGGTAAAGGACGTAGCCAGTATGACGCCAAGGGAAAGCAGGAGAAAGAAAAAGCAATGGAAAATCAATTCACAAAATTACAGAGATAGAAAGAAGAAAGAAAAGGCCCAGATTGACGCACATCTACGAGAGAATACACCTCCTGCTAGTCCAGTACCAGAAGCTCGTATGATGATGCCGGACACGCCTGCGAGTTCAACTGCATCTCTACCGTCAACATCTAGAAAAGCTGTGGGGAGAAAAAGAATTCTAAATAATAGATCCAAAAATTATAGAAAAATAAAATACCTCGAAAAAGATGTAAAAATCGCCAAGGCTCGCGCAGAACGCTACAAAAAGCGTTATTTATCTCTAATGAAGAAAATCAGTGCTGATAGTGCCTCAAAAACACTCTCGCCCAATGGTAAAGTTAATCAGATGTTGATTGGTCAAAAGGTTAACTCCGTTGTACGAAAGCGTCTCTTGTTCGCAGAAACAATAAGAAGCGAAATAGCAAATACTAAAAAGAAAGAAAAGAAAATTTTAAATTCTGTCATACCAGGAAATCTCATACGGAAATACAGACTCGGAAGTCAGACAACTTTGGAAGGTAAACTCTACGGCAATGAAATTAATAAAAACAAGCCTAGGGGGAAACTAATAACCCAGAAAGTGAAAAATGACCTAATGGATTTCTTTGAATCTGATGAGAACTCAAAGATGTGTCCTGGAAAAAAGGATTGTATCACTAAAAGTAAAATAAAAAAACAAAAACGATTCCTGAATGACACTCTGAAAAATTTGTTCGTAAAATTCTCCCGACACGGAGCATATAAAATCAGCTATGC
>JABXWE010011858.1:0-51587 GCA_014611495.1 Limonius californicus | reverse complement strand
TAGAACTCCGAAAGGAAATCCAATCTTTGGAACGGTAAAACTGTTGAATCAAAATGAAAAAAAAAATAGTTGCCTGTAACAAGAAAAATAAAAGTTATTACTTTACCGGTAAAGAACGTTAAACTTATAAGATTTTCTTTATTACAGATGGGCCCTAATTCACGGCCCTTTGCTGAACCAGCCGATGACAATTGAGCCTTTAACTACTCCTGGCTATTTTCTTGAATACCAAGGACCTGCAAAAACTCAACTACCATCACAAATTTTATTTTTCAATTGATCTTGACCAAATTCTCGAAACCTATAAAAGCATACTTTTGAGCACCCAATACATACTCAATTATGACCAGACTGCTGAAAAGAAAAATGTTCACTTTCCTCAAGGAACTCCATTCGAATCCTATAAAATGCAACTACGTCATGATCTATTTCTTGTCAATGAAAGTATAAATAAAATCTTTCATAACCCCGAAAAAGTAAACAAAAATGCCAGTTTAGCAAAAATAATCCATTTGAAAGAAGTTTGGTTGATGGTTTTGGAACTTTAGTCCGTTTTTTCACTGGTAACTTAGCCCGAAATGATATGCAGGAAATTAATATTAATTTTAATTCCCTCTTTGATAATGACCGTAAGATCAATACCCGAATATCCCATGAGATTACGATAATGAATGACATTACATCAAAAGGAAAATCTTTAAAAACTTTAGCTTCCAATCAAAAGGACATTTACAGCGAGA
The DNA here is from genome assembly GCA_014611495.1 of Limonius californicus. Taxonomy (NCBI): domain Eukaryota; kingdom Metazoa; phylum Arthropoda; class Insecta; order Coleoptera; family Elateridae; genus Limonius; species Limonius californicus. The sequence goes on along the minus strand of JABXWE010011858.1, from coordinate 50,847 downwards.
TTATTAACTTACAACAAACACAATACTACACCAGTAATATGTTCGTTCAAAAATACATACTTGATAATTTCAATAGACAACTGGATTAAATAATTCGAGCCATCAGTTTGACGACTTTCGAGATCACCAACTTGGAAATTATCTCCTACTCAGACCTTTCATCAATTCAAAAAGAACTTACTCAACATTATAATCCTGACATGCTCATCCACATAGATAAACATCATCCTTTCGAAGTCTTAGCAAATTCACGTTTAGGAATCTTGTCAATTTCCAATATTCTAGTTATTGTTGTCAAAATTCTTAGTCCTGTACAATATAACGTATCCCAAGTATACCCGATACCTTCCAACGATCACGTAATTTTAATTCCACCTGCTACTTACTATCTACAATCAGATATAGAAGACCGTTGGACCACAAATTGTCAAAGGACCGCTTCCAGAAATATATGTAGCAACCTTCTACCTACAGACTGTCAGTTGCGTACTCCCACATCATGTCGATTTGCTACTACTCCTCGATATAGCGTCGCGCAAGAGACAACATATGGACTCCTAGTTTCAACATCAATGACGAAAGAAATCCTGGAAAAGTGCGTAGGAACCATCGCCCGGAAAACCTCTCGCCATAGTGTACTGATAACGTCTCAATGTAGTGTGATACTGGACAGTGTTGAGTATTCACTTAATAATCAAACTCGACCTATAATGAACTTTAGTGTTTATCAACCTGAACTTCTATGAAAAATAAATTTGTACAGTAGACATCTTAACGATATCAATAAGTTACACGTGGATCTCAAACCCATCCTTTCTGATCCACTCGTACTAAATGAAAAAATTCAAACAAGTCACATAACTGTATCACTAATATCGACATCTATTTTAATCATAATACTTATATTGCTCTTCAAGTTTAGAGTTCGCCTGTACCAATTAATCTGCTTACAACGGCCTGTTCTGAAGATGACCCCCCAACAGTTCTCCGATCTACAACAGGAAGAAAAGGAAGTTGTTGCCGAGGACGTCAATTTCTTAAAGAAGGAAGGTGTTAAGGAACTTGACCCGGATCTTGACTCTCCTTCCGCCTAGACATATTATTAAACAAATATTACATTTTATAAGACTTTCTTTATATTGCTGTGTTAAAGCTGTCATGCGCTGGCGGTAATTGTTAATTATAAAAGCGCTTACATGATTAGAAGAGGTATGCATAATAATCTATATTTCTTAGTCTCAACTTGTATATTATTATATGTCCATGTGCATTTTAACTAAATAAAATTGTTTAACTACAGTCTGTCGAACTTATATAACTAGCTTGTTACCATTGACTGCTAACACGTATCTTAAAATTAGAAGTTCAGTAGCTCCTAAAATAATTTATAGGCGTAGTGCTATACAAAAGAAAAGTTTTAAAGGCAAAAAAATCGAGGAGTTGAATAATGGTGCTATAACTAATTTTGACTTGTTAAAATATTATCTTAGAGATTTAAGTCAAAACATTAAATATTTCAAACAATTTTGCTAATATTCAATAAAAAATTTAAAAGGGCATAAATGTTGTATTTATTTATTAATAAGTGACCCCGGGGCTTAACTAGTGTGCGCCCAGTAGGTTTCCGAGACATTTCTATTAATTTTTCGTCGTTCATTCTGAATCAAAATGCAGAACACAACAGTTTTCACAACTGACGGCTCTATTTAGCAGCCCTGTAGTTAAACAGACGTGTTCGTACAAGTCCGTGGCGTACTTTTCTCGGTGGCTTCTATCTGTGTGTCCGGGAAAATATCGTCGCCAACCAATAGATGGCCGGAGCACGCCGAGCATCGGCCATCGACATATAAACATATACACATATAAACTTAAGTAAGTAATATTTCGTTTACCATGGCCGGGACGCGTAATTACTATTTGTACTGTTATACAGATCCAGCCTACTCTCTATAGCGAATTATGTAAACTCAGATATAATGCCTTTCACCTCGCTTCTTAGAATATTATGCAGCATTAGCAAAGATAAAAAGTTTACATGCGCTTCTGCAAGATAGATTAAGTTAGTTACGCTTTTGGCTTCTTGTTATTAGGATCTTTATACTTTGTAACCCATGTAACTCATTTATTGTTTATTAAAAATAATTTTGTTTTATTAAACTCTAACTCGATAAATTAATTAGCGGTAGACTTTGTAACCGCCAACACGCCGTGTTTGTCAATTCTAACAATACTACTGTACACTCAGCACTGGAAATCTGGATAGCAGTATGGTTAGAAATTGCAGAACGCGCGTTTTACACCTTCTAAATCAGATCGCCACGTCGGCGTCGCTGCTCGCGCATGCTATTACGCGCCGAATATCAGAACCTAGTTTTGATATTGATACGCCAACATGGATGAGTGTTTACATACTATTAAAGAACTTCTACATTCAGAGGATATCGTGCAAAATTACAGTTATAAAAAAGTTTAATGTTCAAGCTAAAACTTTAACTTTTAACCCTTTGGGGTCGTTAACATGTGCTACATGCCACCCATCGTACTCGTCATAACTGACAAGCATTAGTCCATATGAACGTTCGGCATGTCACTCATGCAATTTCAAAATTCAAGTTGCGCACGTTGGCATTCCTAGCATGCCACAACTTTAAAGTCTTATATGTCGTTAAGCACTAAGCGCATGACCAAGCCGATACTAGAACCGGATTTTACAGACCGAAATCTCCTACTACCCGAATCTATTTTCAAATCAAAGAATTCTGAAGGCAGTTATACGTTGTTTTGCACGTGGTCAAGGTTGATTTGTTCAAGTGACATTTTGTGTATTCTGTTTCAATTTAAGTAATTATTGCGTGCTACAATTAAACATAAAATGACGAAATGGAAATTAAGTGACAAAGAGCTTGAAGAATTATTATACTGCGACGAAGATATGGATGTGGAAATAGATTATTTAGAAAACGATTCTGATTCCGATGTTGAAGGATTTGAGGAGCCTGAAGATAATGACGGCGATTTTGAAAATGGTGCGGACAAATCAGAAGAGAAAGAAGTTAATGATATAGATGATGTGGAAAGCTGGAGAGTATGGAAAGAAGGAGAGCCGAGGTTTAAAGAGTTCCAATTTGCACAAGATGTCGTTTTTCACCCACCAAGAAATAGTGTACTAAATAGGAAATTGGATTTTTTCGAGCTATTTTTTAGGGACCATCTTTTACAGGCACTTGTCGATGAAACAAACAGGTATGTCATTTATATTTATGATTTATTTATCTATTATTATTTATTTATTCATGTTTTACCAAAAAAAGTATTTTAGATATGCAGCTGAAAAAATTATTATGAACACACCACTTACGAAACGATCAATCTGGGCGTCTTGGAAACCTACTACATTGGAAGAATTGCAAGCATTCTTGGGAGTTCTGATTAACATGGCATTAAATCCAAAACCAGAAATATCAGATTACTTTTCTAATTCCTGGGTGGACTACCTTTAAAGATGTTTTTTCTAAACAAAGATTCTTACAATTATTTTGGAATCTACATGTTTCACCGCCTGAACAAAATTTATCTGAAAATAATGTAAGAAGTCGTAGTGCAAAAATGAAAACCGTTGTTCAGTACCTAGAATGTAAATTTAAAAAAATTTACACTCCAACTAAATAGGTCGCTGTAAACGAAATCACCATAGGCTTTAAAGGAAGTGTCGTTCAAAGTATACAATAAAGATAAACCTACAAAGTGGGGAATCAAAGTATACGTTCTTGCTAACTCTTCAAATGGATATGTTTTCAGTTTGGAACCTTACTTTGACACTCAAACTACAGCAGGATTAATTAGACCCGATCTTCCTGTTACAGCACGCATAGTGGTACACTTCGCCAAGAAACTTGTGGATTCAGGGAACGGTACTGGAGGATATCACGTATTTACTGCTCGTTATTATATGAGCCCATTGTTCGCCAAAGAACTACACGATATGGGAATTCATCTTACAGGAACCGTGATGAAAAATCGAAAAGGACTTCCATATCAAATAAAACCTGCTTCTAGGAGACGCAATTGGCGTCCATAACAATACTTTATCCGTTTTAGCCTGGAAAGACAAAAGAGTTGTTACAGTGTTGTCTACATTATTTGACGATTCAGTAGAAGTTGATAGGCGCATGAAAACGGCTGAAGGGGTATGGATTCAAGAAATCGTAAATAAACCAAGTATGATTTGTGAATATAATAGATACATGGGCGGTGTTGACGTTGCCGATCATTATGCTACTTCTTATGCTTTTTTTTGCTGTTGAATGTCGCGATTAACAATGCGTTTTTATTATATAAATTGAATAAAAATGTGTCGGATAAATATAGCTCAAGAAATTTTCGAAAAAGCTTGGTAGAACAACTAGTTGGAAATTTCAGAAATACTGCCAAAAGTTGATAAACGAGAAATCTTGAAAATATATCGCGCCTAAATGGAGGATTTCACGCAATATATTTGAGAAACAGTAATTCTGATTGCAAAGTTTGCAGCGACCGAACAAAACCCAATGGTGGTAAAACAACAGTGTATTTTTGCAAGGTTTGTCCTGACAACCAGCCATGCACCCCGGCGAATGTTTTGAAAAATATCTTACCCTACCAGATTTTCGATAATTATTAGATTTGTATATCTAATTAGTAAATATAAAAGTTTCTATAAAAAAGTGTTTGTTTTATTGCAATTCCCGCAATAGAAAACAAAGTTTTAAAAAAGTCGGGAACTGACTTCTAATTCGAAGCATAAATTCGTGACCTGCGTGGTGCCAATTCGATATAAATTGACACCTGACTTCTTTATTGCCATATTTTATATAGTGTTTTCTACAATATACGTAAATATCAAAGTTCTATAACAAAAAAAAATATATTCACTTCTTTAAAACGTTCCTACCTATCATCCAATATGGGGCAAATAGCATGACGATCTACTAGCACTCTCATCCCAAACAGCTGACGACTACCGCGCGGTGCATGGTATACATGCCAACGATCCCTACGCCACTTGCATCTCAACACCGTCGACAGCAAAGGGTTAAGTTCAACTATCGAAGGAAACTTCTTGGCCGGATTAATAATAAGTAATATCATTCCAATTCTGTCGGATGCTGTTGAGCCCACAGTAATATGCTCAATTATCTTATCGAAAGCTCTCTGTAAATAAATGTAAGTATATACTAGTTTTTCGCTACAATATAAGCGTCATACAATTTACCTGGAGCCATAAAATCGGGTTATCAGAATCAGCAACATCGTTGAACTTAACACACAGTTTTGGAGAAGTTATGCGGCCATTTAATAAAATTCTTTCAGTTTTAATAAGTTGGAACATCAAGAAAAATTCCAATATTAAAACATGAGTACTCTTACGTATCGCTAAAAATTTTTAGCTTCTTTAGAGTTTGGAATATTACAAAAAATGAGATCAATAAATTAACGAGCGTATATAACTTACCAAAAATAGCATTTGAAGTTGAGCATATTAAAAATTAGTAAACCAAAGCATGGTAATTAGTGTCAATAAATAAGCCATAACAACAAACTAAGATTTATAATTGTTAAAAGATTTTCATAAATAAAGTCGTAAGACATGTTGAGCGTGTGCGGACTAATAGATAAATTATCTTATCAAAACCAGTTTAAAAGTAATCTAACATGCGCAGTGAAAACATAAAGGAATAATTTCAATAAGTACATAAGGGGGTAATCAGAAAGAATTATGAAAATAAACGTAAATGCTGAGTAGTTTAGATCATAATTTAAATACAGTTATTAATATACTTTAAAATTCTGGGGAAAATTATAAAATCACAATTTAATTAAAAAAAATTAATATTCTAAATCTTCTAACTAGTGATTTTATAATTTTGACCATAATGTTAAAGTATATTAATAACTGTATTTAAATTATGATCTAAACTACTCAGCATTTACTTTTATTTTCATAATTCTTTCTGATTACCCCCTTATGTACTTATTGAAATTATTCCTTTATGTTTTCACTGCGCATGTTAGATTACTTTTAAAATGGTTTTGATAATTTATCTATTAGTCCGCACACTCTCAACATGTCTTACGACTTTATTTATGAAAACCTTTTAACAATTACAAATCTTAGTTTGTTGTTATGGCTTATTTATTGACACTAATTACAATGCTTTGGTTTAATAATTTTTAATATGTTCAACTTCAAATGCTATTTTAGGTAGGTAAGTTATATATGCTCGTTATTTTATTGATCTCATTTTTTGTAATATTCCAGTCTCGGAAGAAGCTAAAAATTTTTAGCAAAACGTAAGCGTACTCATGCTTTAATATTGGAATTTTTCCTGATGTTCCAACTTATTAAAACTGAAAGAATTTTATTAAATGGCCGCCTGACTTCTCCAAAACTGTGTGTTAAGTTCAACGATGTTGCTGATTCTGATAACCCGATTTTATGGCTCCAGGTAAATTGTATGACGCTTATATTGAAGCGAAAAACTAGTATATACTTACATTTATTTACAGAGAGCTTTCGATGAGATAATTGAGCATATTACTGTGGGCTCAACAGCATCCGACAGAATTGGAATGATATTACGGAACGATAATTTTCCCGAGAAGCCAGTAGGATTTTCGCTTAGACGTGTGGACCAACTCTTGTCAGCGGTGATACTCGCCAAGTTAGAGAAAATTTTGCAGAGCAACGCGAGCTTCTTCGCTAACGATACGATGCGGCTTCATGTTGATCGTGTCACTCTACCTACAGGTTACGGACTCCCAAGTCGTGTAAGGACGACAGGTGTGGAATAAAAGTGATCATCCATTTAATAAACAACGGGGTTTAGCTGGGGAAGACTGCCTAACCGGTTTTCTCAAACAACACCCAGAACTTACCTCGAGAAAGCCAGAAGCGACATGAGCTGCTAGAACTCAAGGTTTTAATAAAGCCAACGTTGAAAAGTTCTTCAATTTGTTAAAATCTGTAATGGATAAACATAATTTCCCTGTACATCGTATATATGTGGAGGAGACGGGGGCGACTACCGTGCAGACTAAATGTTCGAAGGTTTTGGCTCAGAAACGACTACGACAAGTTGGTAGTCTAACATCGGCTGAGCGTGGTCAATTGTGCACAGCAGTTATATGTATGTCAGCTGGTGGAAATTATGTTCCCCCTCGGCAGCGAATGAAACAAGAATTAACTGACGATGCTCCATCCGGCATAATATTTGTTTGCAATAAATCAGGGTGGATGCAACTCGAAATATTTTCTTCCTGGTTGAAGCATTTTATTGATCACAGCAAACCTACTGCCAGAGGCCCAGTACTTTTAATCCTCGACGGTCATATGACCCATACCAAAAACCTTGACGTAATTCAAAAAGCACGACCGAACAACGTTACTATTTTGTGCCTACCTCCACATTGCAGCTACAAGCTGCAACCGTTAGACAGGTTATTATGTTTCCGTTAAACACGTTCTGCGTTGCTGGTATTGAAAAGTTTCTACGTAATAACCCAGGGAGGACAGTAACTCAATTCCAAATTAGTAAATTGTTTGGTGAAGCTTATTTAAGGGCTGCAACACCCATCACAGCTATCAACGGGTTTAGGAAGTGTGGAATTTTTCCATACAACCCCGAGGTCTTCTCGAATGTTGATTTTGCAGCTTCAGAAGTAACAAATCAACCATTAAATCAAGATTCACAACAACCAGAAGTAAAAAATGTATCACCAGAAATTGAGCCTCAACCTTGTTCCACTTCCGCCATCACATTTTCAAATCGCCCTGAATCACCACAACCCTCTTCAAGTTCCGCAACTACGTTCCCAAATCGTTCTGAATCTCCTAAAACATGTTCAAGCTCCACAACCACCTTTTCAAATCGTCCCGAATCACCTCCACAAACTCCTTCATGCAGTAGAGACACTTCCAGTACATTATACGTTCAAAACAGAAAGAGAGGAAAAGCTTTAATTTTGAAATTTTGAAACAAATTAAAATAGCATGCAGAAATGTGTTCCAAGCTGAAACAAGGAAGAAGGCGTTGATTTAAAGAAGAATACTGGAAATATAAAAAGGCCTAAAAAAACAGCTGCTCAAATTTCTTCTAGCGATGAAAGCGATGTAGAAAGCGACAATGATGCAGAGTGCCTGTTCTGCGGGGACACACATCTCCGATCAAAAAGTGAAGAAGGATGGGTGCGGTGTAGTCCGTGCCGTCAGTGGGCCCATGAAGAGTGTGCTGGTGTACAGGAAAATGATACCAACTACACATGCGATAAGCGCCTCTGATTATATATTTACAAATATTTGTATGGCCTTAAAATAAAATTTAGTTAAAACTCACAAATTTAAAAAAATCAAGTCAGCGATACAAACTAGCCACTTTGGATTCTTTTTTTAAAACATTTTTGTGATGTAGTTGAGCATAAAAAACAAAAAACAATTATGAGCATCACTAAATCTAAAGTAAATATATAGACGTACCATCATTGCAAATAAATTTTTTTCAGATGTTTTCCCCTTAAAGTGCCCACTATGCGCCGGCTTCCCCTACATACTCTGTTTTTGTCGCACAGCCTAACCGTTTCCGAGAACAAAATTAAAACGTATTTTTTGAGAATGATATTATGATATAAAAATAATCCTAAAATTTAGTTTATGTGCCAATTCAAAACTGGATAAAAAATAAAATTTTAATTCGATTAAAAATAAATAATTTATTGGGGTGTTGTCATCTAAACTGAGATAATAAATTCATTGATTGCTATTTTAGCTCGCCTCTCAATGGTGCCAGTAAGTTGGCGTTTCCGGCCACGGCTAAGACAATGCGATGCGAGCATCGCTTACTTCAACCAGCGTTGCCAAGTACGCTCGCAGAATTTGGAGAAGTATATTCCAATAACGTACGATTTGGACAAGTGGATAACGGGCCCTTATGTAGAGAAGCCGTGGGCAAAGGGACTTGCTATCCGTTGTATTTGTGACAGACAGTCTAAAACAGCGGCTAAGGAGGTACACGTTGACGGCACATTCAAAACAAGGCCACCGCATCCTCAAAGTTGCCAGTTCGTCACTCTGATGGTGGTACATTATGGATATGTGAGTTTTAAGTGCAATTCCTAGAAGATATTGCCTACGCTCGTGATTCAAGAAATTAAAACTAACCTTATCCTTTAGGCATTTCCTTGCGCATTTGCACCGATAGCTTCTAAAAAATTGGCGCATACAATGCCGTTTTTCAAAACATCAAAGAGATCGTGCCAGAGCTTCGTCCAAAATTTATCATGAGCGATTTTGAAATGCCGCTGGTTACTTCACTGGAAACAAATTTTCCAAATGCACGAAAAAGTTTTTCTTTCTTTCACTACTGCCAGGTAATTTATTATTGCAGGCAAATAGAAGCAAAAAATTATTAAATTGTTATTTTCAGACAATTTTGAGAAACGCGAGGGTGTTGGGAATGACCGCTTTATTAAAAACCAATAAGGACGCAAAGAAGGCTTTAAGCAATAAACAAATTCTATTTTGCAATACGATTGGTAATTTTATATACCGTCGAAGGCAGTGGTTAGAAAGAGTGGGCGTTGATGCACTATCTGTATTTAACCGACCCAGGATTAACGACTCCGAGTGCTTTCATTCGACACTAGAAAAATTGGTGCTAGTGAGGGGCCTAAGTGTTTGGGAGTTTACCGGTATATATAGTCCAGATACCCAATGAGTCAATGCACGTCATCAATACATTTTTTCAATCCCTAAAAAACAAATATCACCATTACTTGTATGTCGAATATGGCGTAATAAATAAAGGAAATAATTCGTTTTATTCAGAAAACGATAATTATCCAAGAAATGGTTTACATTTGTAAGTTATTTACCATTGCAAGGGCGAAATTTCATGTTAGTGTCTTATTTCTTGTTATCGAGTTGGTAGAATAGTGCGCTGCGTTTACATGTCGTTTCTCAACGATTTCAAGCGTTTGTGGCGAATTTAACCTTACTTTCGTGATCTGTTCTCAGGTGTGATCGTGATGCCGAAAGCTTTGTGCAAACAATCTAAGGAGCTCATTGCTTCGTTAATAACATCTTTTGAAAGGGAGCGAGACAATGGAGAACCATTAATTCCTTTAAATGCTGTTAAAGAGGTATAGCGTTTTTTTAAATTGTACTTTATAGTTTAAAAAACAAATATTGCAGAGCTGCGAATGCTTTGAATTTAAACATCGCAACCGTTAGTGCTGTATCAACAACAATAAAGTCTGCAGAACTTATAAACAGTCCAAAACGAAAGAAACCTAGAACGAAGCCTGTTCGTGAAATAGACGAGTTCGACCAAGTTGCAATTCGAAATGTTATTTACGAAATGTATAGAGACAGTAAGTACTTCTTCGGTTTACCATTTTTTTAAAAGCAAGTTAAATTTTCAAATTTTTAGAGCAACATATAATACGAAAATCACTTTTGCATTTGTTGAAAGAAAGAGATTTGCTTAGTGGAAGTATATCTTCGCTAGGTAAAATATTGAAGGACATTGGTTTTCGCTGGGAAAAAGATAACCCCCATAGAGGACTGATGTAATTACAGCATATAGCCTTATGTAGAACACAATTTCTGCAAAAATATGTGAGGAATTTAAAATCAAAGATTCCATCCCAATTTGTTTACTGGTTGAAACTTGGATTTTTGAGAACGGTTCAGTAAGCAGATCATGGCAAGACAACAGTCATAAAAGTGTTAAAAGGAGTAAGAGGAAGGATCAAGGTTAGCTTTTACTTGAAATTAGCTAGAGCATGTATTTAACTGACAGGTATTATTATTTATGCATTTATTTTATTACAGATATATATTTGCATGCCGGAAGCCGCAATGGTTTCGTTCCTGGCGCTTCGTTGATCTTTTCATCGAGTAACAAGAACCCAGATTATCATGGTTCAATGAATCAAGATAATTTCTTGAAATGGTTTGAAAATCAATTATTAACCAATTTGGAGGAACCATCGATAATTGTGATGGATAATGCGAGTTACCACTCCACGGCAAAAGATAAAAGTTCCAAATACCTCGTGGAATAAGCCAGCTATCCAGGAGTGGTTACAAAATAAAAACATATATTTTGAGAATAACTTATTCAAAGTACAACTCTTGGAATTAGTTAGACTGTAAGTATCAAAATAATACTTTCTTTTCGATAAATCGTACATATGAATAATTTGTTGTAGAAATGCACCACCGAAGGCATATGCCGCAGATACTCTTGCAGAACAATACGGCCACACTGTATTAAGACTACCTCCCTATCATTGTATTTTTAATCCCATAGAACATATTTGGGGAATAGCAAAAGGATATTACTATAAACATGTTGGGAGAAATGGCTACGGTGTTGATAAAGCTATAACTATGTGGAAAGCGGCGTTGGATACTGCAACACCAGACGTCTGGGGAAAAACCATCGAGCACACTGAAAAAGAAATAAAGAAGTGGTGGGACAGAGAAGTAGGATTTGATCGAGACGAAATAAATCCTCTAATAATTAGTATCAATCAAGATTCTGAAGATGACAGCTGTGACTGTTGGGATAGTGATATCGATTAAGTCACTAAATCAATAATAAAGTAAATCAAATGTAATATGGTTAATAAGGCTAGGACAAATAAATAAATAAATACTATTCGGATTATAATTTTTGATAAATATATTAATGAATAATATTATGAATCTAATTTTAAATGTTTAAATATTTGTTTCTTGCTAAAATAATTTCGTAACATTCTAGAAATTAGAATTGTAAAATTCTTGAATTTTATTTTAAGAAATTGCATGTTAGATGTGTTGCATACCTAGTACTTGTTATATCGTTTTGAAATTGTTTATAAACGTAGTAAATTTGTGACGCAACTAGTGTTTATGACGTGCATCGACTGATTGAGTATCTCGACTATATATACGTTGTTTAACTTTTTAATTTGCTAGAAAAATTAGAAATTTATAATTATTTTATAATTGATTATTATTAATGGGAGTAAACATAGCATATAAATTTAGGCGCAACCAACGTGAAGCTAAGTTTATAAATTTATTTATTTTTATAATAATACACAGCATATAATATGGCTTGTCAATGTGGGGCTTTAATATGTTATTGATGCAACAAGTTTATCATTATCGAATAATTAATAATTTATTTTTATTAAATAACTATCATAGCAATACATACATATCTCTACGTGTATTATTATAAACTGCACATCGCTACGCATCAGCCCTCGACATTGCTAACACATTCGGCGTTGTGGGATGATTCAACAAAGTGTCCCTAATCAGCTTTCAGCGTTGTGGGAACCTTCGGCAAAGTGGCCATCGGGTGTTAATCAGACTTCTATATTTTCGAGGTTTTACACAAACTATATGTTAATCCGGCACTGTCAGGACTTGCGAACAGTACCTAATACTTTTCGACGTTGTGGGCATATTCGACAAAGTGTCCCTAATGAATATTCGGCGTTGTGGGCACATTCGGCAAAATGTCCCTCACGAGCATTCGAGTTTTGGACACGTTCGACGTTGTGGACCTTTGAAATACGATTCGGCGTTGTGGGCATTCGACAAAGTGTCCAGGCCCCGTGTGGAGTACGACGAATTTTGTCGTAGGAAAACAGGTATCTCAGTTGTAAATAACAACGATAATTCTTGCCTAGTAAAAGCTCTAGTTCTTGCCACAGCCTGGAAGTTCAACGACAAGGACTTAGAATTTTTACAGTTAGGTGGTGCCTTAATGCAGCCTATGGCTTACATTCTATGTGCAACAGCTGGGGTAGATTTGTCTAATGGGGGTACAAGAGAACATGTTGAACAATTTCAAGTGTATTTAACAGGATACACAATAGTCGTTTATAACAGTCGTGCGGGTAAAACAGTATATTATGAAGGACCCAGAGCATCAGATAGAGTCGTCCTAAATTTAATTCTTGAAAATGAACATTATAATGTCATCACAAATTTAGTTTCGGCTTTTTCTTGTACGTATTTTTGTGAAATGTGTCGTATCCGACAACAATAAAAGACAAAAAAAATTGTTTGTATACACTTGCCCATGTTGTCATGCCATGCCGCCTTGCAATATTTTATTAAATGTTTTAGTAAAATGCAACAGCTGTCATAGAGATTTCCGAGGAGAAGGCCGTTACGCCGAACATAAGAAGCGTCTGTGCGGTATTTTAAAAAGGTGTTTGCAATTTCTTTTTGGCGTATGGATGGACCTCCAAAAACCTGCAGGTGTGGTTACAACTTTGCGGTACCTGTCAAAAAGAAATGCCCATCAGGCATTTTTGCCACATCTTAAAAAAGAACATTGACAAGAGCAAAATGGAAAAGCAATTTATCTTCGTCTTTTATGATTTTGAGTGCATGCAGACACACCTGTAGATGTGGTGTTGAAAATACATTTTACACGACCCAAATTTATGTGTAGCTCAAAAAGTATGCAAATCATGTATCGACAACGAAGACATGACTCAAAATTGTCTTAGATGTGGAAAACGCCAGCACGTTTTTAAAGAGTCTCGTGTAAAAAGTTTTTTAAATTATGTAGCGAAATTACCTCGTGGAGGGGGTCAGGTGAAAGCCCTGGCTCACAATATGAAAGGTTATGACGAACTTTTCATATTAAGGGAACTGATTAAAGAGCAGTCTAAATGGGAACCTAAAATAATTTCTACAGGCACTAAACTTATGTCAATCACGTGTAATATCATTAAATTTATTGATTCGTTAAATTTTATGACCATGCCCCTATCAAAATTACCCGCAACTTTTAAATTTCCAGGCTCAAAAGGTTATTTTCCTTATTTATTTAACATTTCGGCTAATCAAAATTATGTTAGAGAACTTCCAGATGCGCGTTATTGCAACCCAGACGAGATGCCTTCCAAAGCTCGAGACGATTTTCTAAAATGGTATGATTCAGAATTGGAAAAAATACGGTAATTGATATGCAACATGAAATAGTTCAATATTGCACAACAGAAGGCAACATTTTACGAAAAGCATGTCTCGAGTTTTGGAAAATCTTTACAGTTGAAAACGGTGTGGATCCATTTAGAGAAACTTGCATCATAGCCGATATTTAGACGAAATTTTTTACAGGATGACACTATAGGCATTATACCGCAAAGGGGCTATAGAATGGCTGATAAGCAATCGGCTGTTGCCATAAAGTGGCTTTCATGGATTGAGCATGACGAGGGTATTCAAATTCAGCATGCAGGCAATGGTCGCAAAAAGCGGTTGGATGAGAATACTTTAGTTCACGGCTACTGTGAAAATACTAATACTCTTTTAATTTTCATGGCTGTTATTTTCACGGCTGCAGCAACTGCTATCCCGACCAAACTGCTAAACTGTCGGGATTGAAACATGATTCCATGTTTTTACGTCGCGAAAAAACTGCTGCCTGTGCCACTAGAATCCGTTCTCTTGGTTAAAAGAGATGTGGGAGTGTGATTTTAAAATCTTTTAAAAGCGTAGCCCTGAAGCTGATGCATTTGTTACCAACCATGCAATCCAGAGAAATTTAACTCTTAACCCACGAATGCATTTTTCGGAGGACGCACCAACGCCGTTAAACTTTTATTATAAGATTGGAGAGAATGAGGAAATTAAATATTTTGACGTTTGCTCTTTGTATGCGTATGTTAACAAGTATGGAAAATACCCTACCGGCCATCCTAAAGTTTCTGTTGGGGATAATGTTTGCAGGCAATTACCATTGGTACAACCCAGGGGCTTATCAAGGCTACAGTTTTGCCACCTTCAAATCTTTACCATCCTGTCCTGCCTCATAGGTTGCAAGATAAATTAACCCTCCGTCGGGCGCGTGTGATCTGACAGATTCATGACGCTGAAATTTTTATGTACATCAGCGAACAACCGGTCTAGAGGGCAGTGCTCCGGTGCAACTTACCCTAATGTTGTGTACATTCGACAGTCGCACTTATGCCTTTCTAGTGTATAGGTGTACTTTACAGTGATTTGTTTAATCTGCTAGATTCATTGCGCCTGTTCAGTATATTTTCTGCATTTTATCAGCTGAAGTATAAATAAAGTACTAGCACTTAATACATACCAAAGGTAATTATTACATCCATTTTTATTATTCAAATGTAGCAATTAGCAACTTTATTTTATTATAAATCTGGCAGATTCATTGCGCCCGCTTACGTTGTTTATTGTTTCTTACTAGAAATCTTGTTCAAGAATGGAGAGAACCCAAAGATTATATAATCCAGACAACCCCGATGATGCCAGGGTTTTATTACAAATGATGATGGATTCCGACGACGAAAATATAATTGAATTTGAGGACGAAACCGATACTGATGCCAAAGATAATGTTGAGGAACGGGATCAAAATTCTGATACTATTCAAGAAGCTTCATCATCAGATGATTCATCAGATGAAGAGAGAAATGACGATTATTTTACTGCAAAAGACGATTCTACCAAATGGAAGAAAACTCAATTTTTACAACGTGTTAGACGTAGACCTCAGAATGTTCTTGTTAGTCAGCCAGGAGTTGCAGGAACTGCAAAGGAAGCGAGAAATATTTTAGAATGCTGGAAATGTTTCATAAGCGATAACATATTAGACAGAATTCTTCAACACACAAATGAGTATATTGAAATTATTCGACCACAATACAAACGCGAACGAGATGCTAGATTCACGGACATTGTTGAACTGAAAGCTTTTATCGGTCTGTTATACCTTGCCGGAGTACATCACGCTAATAGAATGAGTTTAGAAGATTTATGGGGTGACGATTATTTTGGTGTTGGAATGTTTCGCTTAGTAATGAGCTTGAAAAGATTTAAATTTCTCCTTCGTGCAATCAGATTTGACGACAGAACTACCCGTGTAGAACGAAGAAGTGTTGACAAGCTTGCTGCCATTCGAGACGTATTTTCAATTTTTGTGGATAATTGTCAAAATAGGTACTCACCCGGAGAAAATGTGACAATTGATGAAATGCTGGCTGGTTTTAGAGGGAGATGTTCATTCAGGCAATACATACCTTCAAAACCTAATAAATATGGTATCAAGATATTTGCATTAGTAGACAGTAAAGTTTGGTACACTCATAATTTAGAAATATATCCAGGTAAACAACCTGAAGGACCCTTTGAAACTAGTTATAAACCATCTGACGTAGTGAAAAGACTTTCACAACCAATTTACAACACCGGACGCAATATAACAGCCGACAATTGGTTTACCGATACAGAGGTTGTAAATTTTTTACGCACAAAGAAGTGTCATACGTTGGTACCATAAAAAAGAACAAGCGGCAACTACCCCCCGAATTTGTTAATACCAAACGCAGAGAAGAAAAAACAAGCTTGTTTGGATTTCAAAAGGATGCAACAATTGTGTCCTATGTTCCAAAGAAATATAAAAACGTTGTATTGATATCTAGTTTGCATTTTGACAACGCCATTGATGAAAGCACAGAAGACGATCGCAAACCTGAAATTATCACATTTTATAATGCCACTAAGTCAGGTGTCGATTTAGTGGATAAAATGTGTGCCAGTTATAATGTGCAAAGAAATACCCGGCGATGGCCCTTGGTGGTATTTTTTACAATGCTAAATGTTAGCGAAATTAACGCAGAAGTTATTTATAACGCAAATGTGAAAACATTAAAAAGAAGACGTCTTTTTTTGAAAGAATTAGCTAACGAATTAGTAGGTGAGCAACTCAAGCGCAGAGCGATAAATACTAAAGGCATGCCTCTATCACTGCAGTACACACTTCAAAAGTTTAGACCATCTGATGAAGAACAAACGGAAGAAGTTCCACCTACTTCTGGTGCAAACAAAAGAAAACGCTGCAGACCATGTACAAATAACAAAAAGACGAGATATACCAAATACTTTTGTAAAAGTTGCAAAAATTATTTGTGTTTGGAACATTCCACAATAACTTGCGAAAAATGTTTCAAAGAAAAATTTGATGGATACGAAGGTGATAGAGAAGACTCTGAGTGAAATTATTCTTATTTATACTATTTATACATTGTTTAATTTTAGGAAATATTTTCTTTTTATACGCCAGAGTTTACTGTAATTTCAAATATGTGGTAGAATATTACGATTAATTTTGATCTTTATTTTATATGAAATTCTTTCTATTTGTTGATGAATATGACTTTATTTTGAATAAAACAATATAATATTCTTTACTTCAACAAATTTTTTCTTCTTATTTAAGATGCAAAAAATTTCTCCATCATGAATCTAAGAGATGCATTGCGCCCGACCTCAGGAAATCTACTATTGCGCCCGCCGGAAGGTTAATGTTCATTTTAGGTAGAACATGTGCTGTGGCTATGAATCAAGGAGAGTGTATTCATAACAATGATGAACGAAAATTTACAGGGACGTACGTTACTGATGAACTCCGAAAAGCTGTTGAGTTGGGTTACGATATTTTAAAAATTCACGAGATCTGTTCGTAGTAGGTTGTCTAATACGACAAAAACAGTAATAGTGGTGGACTATTTTCAAAATACCTTTCTAAAATTACAAGAAGAATGCAGCGGTTGGCCATCGTGGTGTGTAGGCGATGAGATAAAAGTTCGTTATATAAACGATTATTTAGGAACGGAAAGTATTCCATTAGACAAAAACAATGTTTCTTTTCATGCTGGTTTATGCTATATAAATGTATATATAAATTAGCTCAAAGAGAAAATTTAAATCAGACGTCAATTCTTTCAGACCCCTATGACTTATTTAAGCTAATGCCTGATCCTTCCATCCACATTGGATGATGGAGGCCAATACTCAATATCCTGAGAAGGTGAACGTTTGGGCTGGAATTATAAATTCTCAAATTATCGGACCATATTTCTTTGATAACACATTAACTGGCGCGCGTTACTTGGTTTGATTGCAAAATTTCTTAGTTCCAGAGTTAAGAATACTTTTCCCAGATGATGACAAGCCTAATGAAATTGACAGAAATACTTGGTATCAGCAGGACGGAGCTACACCACATTTTGCATTGGAAATAAGAACCTATCTCAATCAAGTTTTTCCTAATAGTTGGATTGGTAGACGCGGTGAAATTGAGTGGCCTGCCCGTTCTCCCGATTTGACCCCGCTTGACTATTTTTTATGGGGTTATTTAAAATCTAAAGTGTACTACAACAGACCAAATAACATCGATAGTTTAAAAGACAAAATAATGGAAGAAATTAATCAAATCACCCCGGAAATAATACAAAATGTTTTAAAAGAATTTCAGCATCGCCTCCACTATTGTCAAGAAGCAACGGGCGCCCAGCTTGAACATTTGATTTAAAATATTTCATATTCTTTTGTTTACTTAGTGACATCAAAAATGTAATATTTTTCAATAAAAATTTACAGAATTTCAAAAAACCTTATATTGCTGCATAGAGAATTCAACCCCCTTCCAAATGAGCTATCACGCGCACCCTCGCTCCATTTAAAAGTTTTAAAGGGGTTGGTGTCACACCAGGGGAGTTAATGGGGGAGGTATACGGTACGTATTTCAGGATTTTACTCATAAATTGTAAATTACGTAGAAAATGAATTGATCCGTTACTTATGGACCGCACATTGATACCCGGGGGCAATTACGTCCCCTGGAAACCCACTGGATACTCTTTGCTTTAAAATGAAAGTCTCATGATATTCATAAATTGCTTATTTACTGGATATTCTTCTTCTTCGAGAGCCGGTGAGCGACTGACTCGATTGAGCCAGGGACTCGATACTTAAAGCCAAGCAAGTGCTTACAACGACGAAGGCGGAGGCTGGCGTTACAAGGCACCGCGAGCTGCCGCCGGCCTTGCGGTAACAAGCTTCCTTATATAAAATAAACATAAAATAGGCAGGTATACCAGCTAATGCCGTGTTCGTAATGCCATGTGGACAGGATAACAGGCTGATACCAAAATTTCAACCAAATAAAGTGTGTCATCCGAAGACATGTCCTGGAATTGGATTTATCACCATTGAAATCAGAAGCAGAAACGTGGTTTAAAACCATTACCGAAGTGACAACAAAGTACGAAGATTTAAAAAAATCCTTAAATTCTATTGGGGTCCAGAACAACTAATGAAATGAGTTATTTAGAGGTCGTTATGTTACGAACAGAAATATTAACAGGGACAATTATGCAATTCAAAAGTTATATTCATTTTAACAATTAGAAGGGGTGCCAGACACCACTAAGATTATTCTTCAGCTATCGGAACACTTCTATTCTGACATTTCTACTAAAGTTATTATTGATAATGTAAGACACTTTGATCAATTTATTAGGATTTTACGAACATATGATTATGCGGATCAACAGCTAGAACAATTCCTGAAGCACACAACCGCACGCTCCTGGCAGTCGACTTCATCCAGAAGGCAGAATTAATCCTGGACTTCGCGGCAGCCACCCGGTGCTTCGCCGAAAGAGAAGTCCCTAGAGCGTACCAACCCTAACCGGCAGCCACGTTCGGATCATCGTATAGCAAGGCTCCCATAACGGCCATTACGTCACCTAAGGGACCACCCACGTCACAGCCCCAGGCCTCCGACCCTATGGCAAGACAATACCAGCTACGCCGCCTGTTCGGACCCGAAACGCCGGACCCAAGAGAAACCCGCAGCGATCTCACCGGCCACCCGGAATTTCCCCGTCAAACCGTCTCCATGAAGCCCTACGAGATCTTCGAGGACCCCAGGTCCATGCATTTCACGCTGCTGGACGCGACCGATCCACTTCCGGCTACCTCTCCGTTCCCACACTAGCCTCGCAAGAAAGCTCCGCGAGTAGAAATCGCCACCATCAAGGTGCGACTCGGGAAAGACGAGAGACGCTCACTCTCCCCTGCACAGAGGATCCAGCTAGACCTCCTCCTGAACAGTACGATACCGTCTTCCAGCCAGGGGTAGAGGCCACTCCATATGGGGAACACCGGATAGAAACTGGAAGTAGCGCTCCGTTGCCACGCCACCGTACCGTTTACAGGCTCCCAAAAAAGAAGCACTTCGGGTCGAAATCGATAAAATGATTATGCAACGAGTGATTGAAGAGGGCGAATCTGCGTGAGCCACACCGGTAGTGCTAGTGCCAAAACCGGACCAATCAGTGCGGGAATGTGTAGACTTCCGGAAGTTAAACAGTGGTACCCGGAGCGACAGTTATCCTTTACCACGGATGGACGACCTTCCACGCCGCGCGCGCCGCCGTGATCAGTACAATGGATCTCCAAGCCGGATACTGGCAGATTGCAGTCCGACCGGAAGATAAAGACAAAACTGCGTTCATCACTCCTTTCGGCCTCTTCCAGTTCAACCGGATGCCATTTGGCCTAAAGGGTGCTCCAGCAACGCTCCAGAGCACCATGGATCGGTTCCGGGCCGGACTTTAGGACATATTGTAACGTGCGATTTCGACGCACAGTGTATGTTGCTGAATTATTGCAATTTAGACAGGTGTTTAGCGCGCCTTGATATTTCAGTTTCAAATTTTGGTTCCGCGCATGATGAGTTTCAATGCCAACTGGAGTTTAGATTTCTCGAGCCGGCATTCTCATGCTATTACCTGACAAGTGTGTGCTTGATATTCATCGCGGTCAATTTCGACCAAGGATTTATTCCTAATTTTGTTGAAAAGTTCAAGTTTTAAGGGAAATCTTAACCTTGTGGTGCTAGTGAGATTTTTCCCTGGGTTTTTAACCAATTTACTACACCCTTGAAGAGGTTTTTCTATTTGCCGATTTACATCTTTGGTAAGCTGAGAAGTTTGATTCTTTTTCTTTTACTTTATTTAGTCTCTTGTATGATTTAGGCAAGTTCGGAGCTGCTGAGAATTTTGAATATCTATTGGAATTTAAGTAACTACTGGAAAAATACGTAGCTGTGGAAGATTACATACTACGGAAAGTTTTATATCTACATCGAAGAATTTGGCGAAGATTT
Organism: Limonius californicus; assembly: GCA_014611495.1. Classification (NCBI taxonomy): domain Eukaryota; kingdom Metazoa; phylum Arthropoda; class Insecta; order Coleoptera; family Elateridae; genus Limonius; species Limonius californicus. The sequence goes on along the minus strand of JABXWE010011858.1, from coordinate 29,809 downwards.
GAGTCGTATTTAGACCACAGAAAATTTGCAAGGCCAAATTCCAAACGAGCGAGTGTGTACACCAGCTGTGAACTCAGGTGGTCGCTGCAATTGGAATTTTCATCTAGCAAGGTCTGTTTAAAATATTCTTTTAAAATTTACGCACTCCAAGGAATCTGAAGATCATCCGGCAGAATACGACCGCATAATCATTTCGTTGTACAAATTCAAATTATAACATTTATACCGAACAAATTTTACAGCTAATTCATTTATAAATTTAATACTTACTGCATTTTGTAACTTTTGTAAACGGTCCGCATATTTCGAGGTTCTGATTTAACTTTTATTGACGCTGAAATTCAATAAGGGAGGATATTGCGTGAACTATTAATTTTGTCGATGCGCTTATACCTCAACAGTAGGTATTTTATCCTTAGTTTACATAATCGAGATCTCGTTTATCGTGAATTAGGCGGGTTACCTATTGATTAATCATTTTGCGAAGCTATTTTGTGCTTCTTATTAATTTAGTCCTTATTCCCGCATTATCGTTTTCCCCAGGATTAAATTTAATCATTATACGAATCATTAAATCAGACAGGGATGTTTGTGGTCTGTTCTTTATTTGAAAGATATTTATACTATATATATTTGTGACCAATTTGGGGTCAATATTTTGAGATATTAATGAACTATTTTATTTGATCAAATCTTCATATTTAACTGTAATTTTAATTTTTCCATTTATTGATTATACTCGAGAATTACGTCAAGTAATTTGTTGTTTTATTGTGTCTTGTAATTATATGAAAGACTTTAGTGTTATCAGTAAGGTAAGTCCGTTCTCTCAGGGAGATTCCTGTTTATCTACGTCATCTTCGAGACAAGGGTTTATTTTTCTAAACAGGTGGCGCCTACATACTTTGAACCCTACCTTCTCCGACCGACGCTGGTCAAACCCTTGTCTAGATACCTGGGCCTTACTGGTGTTGTCATTAGATATTTTTTTTTGTGTAGGAAAAATTATTTCCTTCACTGTGTCGCCGTTCTTTTAGCTGGGCGTCACAAATTTTGGCGCTCAACGTTCGTGGGGCCCGACATATTTTTTTCTTAGGTCGAAAATTTTTTTTTTAATTTTTTTGTCCCGCTTTGGTATTTTAGGGGGAATTAATTAGTTTGATTTTGATTAAGTTGTTAGAGTTCTCTTAGTAGTAACTCATTTGATTTAGTTTTCCTCTTGATTATTTATAGGTTAGAGTTTTAAAATTTTGTGGGATTTTTTTTTCACGATGGACATTGATAGGTTAAACAACGTCGAGTTGTCATACGAATTAGCTATTCGAGGGGTGAAGGCCGAAGGATCCATAGATACTTTGAGAAAATTAGTTAGGGTTGCTCTACGGAAAGAAAAAGCTGATAAACATTTTGAATGGCCGACTCATCCGTTTTCGTTTGAAGAGGATAGCAACGTCGTTAGTTCGGGTCTGAAAAACTTAGAAGAATTGGTGGGCGAGTTTGAAGATTCAATCCATGGTGGGGGCTATAAAAAAATTATTAGCAAGATGATCCATTACGAGGGCCGAGTTAAGAGAATGTTATCCAATGGGGTGGAAGAAGAGAGAAACAAACAAGAGATGCTCGAAACCATCGAAAAATTAAGAGGCAAGTTGGATCAAAACCTTCAAAATTTTGAAACGAGTTTGATGGCCTTGTCTACGAATGTTGGAAATCCAGAAGATCCTCAACAGCAACAGACTTCGACTCCTGTTAGAGCTCTCCGTCCTGAACCTTCAACTAGTTCCATTAGTTATTCGGTTGGGGAGATTAAACCTGTTCCTGTACGCACTTGGGGTTTGAAATTTTCTGGGGAAAAAGGTGAGATGTCAGTCAACTCATTTATAGAACGAGTAGAAGAACTTAGGAGATATTATTTGATTCCGCCTTGGACTTGTTTTCAGGCAAAGCGTTGATTTGGTACCGAGCCTACAGGGACTTGATGAATAGTTGGGATGACCTAGTGAAATTCTTAAGGGAGGAGTTTCAACCATACGATTATGATGAGAAGCTGTTGGACGAGATTAAACGTCGTACGCAGGGATCTGGTGAATCGATAGGGGTGTACGTAGCCATTATTCAGAGTTTATTTTATAGGTTGAACTTTTCTATCCCAGAGGGTTTTAAACTGAAGATTCTAATGAAAAACATAGCTCCTTTTTACCAGGATAAACTCAGCTTAGTGACTGTAGACTCCATTGCAGATTTACTCCGTTTAGGTCGCCAGATTGAAGCCCGTAGAACTGCCTTAGAAGAATTCGTTCCGCCGCCAAGAAGAGTGTTGGGAAAAACTTTAGAACCTGACTTAGCGTACGTTTATTCAGATCCTAGTCCTTCAACGTCGAATCGTAGAGAAGTCGCTACGATTAATCAGATTAAATGCTGGAATTGTGAACAAGAAGGTCATGTAGCAGCTAAATGTCCACGACCGGTTTCAAAGAAATGTTTTAGATGTGGGAAGATGGGAGTGACGATAAGAACTTGTCAGAATTGTAATCCGTCGGGAAACGCCAGAAGAGGCCGATGAATGATCAAGTATCCGACCTCTCCACTAATAAGAAAACCTTGATCGACCATTCTCAAGTTATGCTTGATTTTTTGTTTTCACAATTACAGGAAGATGAACGACCCTATCTGGATGTTAATATTTTTGGTAAAGTGTTGTTAGGTTTGTTGGATTCTGGTGCCAGTCAGTCAATTTTGGGAAAGAAAGGTTGGGAGATGTTGAAAGGATTAGGCCTACCATTAGCCAAATCACCTGTAGACGTGTGTACTGTTGCAAATGGGGGGAAATGTGAAGTGAAAGGCATGTTGTTGGTTCCAATTAGTTTACGTGGAAAAATTAAGATTTTTGAATTGTTAGTTTTGCCTTCCCTTCCACATACCCTAATCTTAGGAATAGACTTTTGGAAAAGGATGGAGATTGTTCCAAATTTCAGACATCGTGAATGGCATTTCAGTGACTCATCCGAAGTTTTTATCGACTCAATAGTATCACATGATGACTTAGACGCAGAACAATCGTTAGCACTTACCCAATTGTTGGATACTACTTTCATGTCTATGAGTGAAGGGATTGGTTGCACCACAGTAGTAGAACATAAGATTAAAACGTCAGCTGAACCTATTAGACAAAGGTATTATCCTGTTTCACCGGTTCTCCAGAAACATATTGATGCAGAATTAGATAGTATGTTAAGGGATGGAATTGTTGAACCTTCGAATTCTCCTTGGGCTTCGCCAATTGTGTTAGTAAAGAAACCAGATGGAACTTATCGTTTCTGTGTGGATTATCGAAAATTGAATAGCGTGACTGAGAGAGATGCTTATCCTTTACCCTACGTGTCTGATGTACTAGATAAGCTTCGAGACGCCCGTTTCATGTCGTCGCTTGATATTAAGTCTGCTTATTGGCAGATCCCTATGGCAGAAGATTCGAAGAAGTTTACAGCTTTTATAGTACCGAACCGTGGCCTTTATCACTTTAATCGTCTACCATTTGGCCTTCACAATGCTCCTTCAACATGGCAGAGATTTATCGATCAGATCTTAGGTCCTGAATTACATCAGTGTGTTTTTGCATATTTAGATGACGTAATAATTGTAACGGACACTTTTGAAAAACATTTAGAGGTTTTGAAGACAGTCTTTGATAGGATTAAGGCTGCTGGTCTTTCGCTTAGCAGGGAGAAGTGCAAGTTTGTTCAACCTGAACTTAAGTACCTTGGTTATATTGTTGGTAAAGATGGTCTACATGTCGATCCAGATAAAGTAGCAGCGATTTTGAGTATACCTACTCCCCGTAATGTATCTGAAGTTCGCAGAATTGTAGGAATGGCATCGTGGTATCGTCGATTTGTGCCAAATTTTTCAACTGTTACGTCTCCATTAACAAGTCTTCTTCGGAAGAAAGTCAAGTTCGTATGGTCAGAAGAATGCGAGATTGCCTTAAACACCATCAAAGAATTCTTAGTTTCTGCACCAGTGTTGACTTGTCCAGACTTTTCGAAGCCTTTTGTAATACAGACCGACGCTTCAAATTTTGGATTAGGTGCCGTACTCAGTCAAGAATATCCTGAAGGAGATCGTGTTATCCGTTACATTAGTAAATCTCTTCTGAAAGCTGAACGCCATTATACAACTACAGAGTTAGAATGTTTAGTAGTTTTGTGGGCCGTAGAAAAGTTTAGACCCTACGTTGAAGGTTCCCATTTTAAAGTGATAACTGATCACTACTCTCTAGTGTGGCTAAATAATTTGAAAAATCCTAGTGGCAGATTAACTCGTTGGGCTGTGAGATTACAACAATATAGTTTTGATGTCATTCACCGGAAAGGGAAAGATAATGTTGTTCCTGATGCTCTTTCTAGATCAGTACCTGTTTTGGATGTGGTTGGTGTGGATAGTTTTAGCCAAGATAGATGGCATTTGAAAATGTGTAAATTAGTTCGTGAGAATCCGAATAGGTATACTGAATGGAGAATAGATGGAAATAAGTTGTACAAGTACGTGAAGAATCGTTACCCTGGGTTGAGTGATGATAGAAGAAGTTGGAAACTTGTTGTGCCTTCGAGTGAACGGAATGAGATTATTAGACTAAACCATGATGTTCCTACTGCTGCTCATTTAGGTGTCACCAAAACTGTTGCGCGAATTACAGAAAAGTATTATTAGCCTAAGTTACGTTGTAGTGTCGCTCGTTACATTAGATCCTGTAAAGTATGTTTGAGTCATAAGGTCGAACAACAGAAACCTGTAGGACTTATGGTTGGGAGACCACAAATAACAAAACCGTGGGAGTTAATTTCAGCGGATTTGATAGGACCATTACCTCGATCGAAACGTGGATATAATTACATTTTAGTTGTTGCCGATTACTTCAGTAAACTACCTATAGTTTTTCCGTTACATTCAGCTACAACTCCATCAATCATTAGGAATTTAGAAGAAAATGTGTTTTTATTGTTTGGAGCACCTAGATATATCGTTGTAGATAATGGGGTTCAATTTCGTAGTAAAGAATTTAGGAAACTAACTGATAGTTATGGAGTGGAGACTAGATATACAGCGTTGTATCATCCCCAAGCAAATCCTACCGAGAGGGTAAATAGAGTTTTGAAGACTGCGATTTCTTCGTATATTAGCGACAATCAGAGAGATTGGGATATGTATCTAGCGAAGGTTGCCTGTGCATTACGTACTTCAAAACATGAATCAACTGGTATGACTCCGTTCTTCATAAATTTTGGTAGAGAGATCGTATTAGATGGAGAAGAGTACCGTACCGATGATACCGAGAAGAATCACGAAGAAGATGTTGAAATTATACGTGACATAGCTAAGATCCAAATTCGTTCCCAAGAATTCAAGAAGCTATATGAAGACATACATACTAGGTTGCTAAAGGCTTATGAGAAGAGTCGAAACGCTTATAATTTACGTCGACGTCATGTTGATTATTTTCCTGGCCAATTAGTTTGGCGAAGAAACAAGATGTTATCAGACGCTTCAAAATATTATTCGGCCAAGCTTGCTCCGAAATATGTAGGTCCTTTCAAGATACGTAAGAGACTTTCTCCGTGGACTTTTGAATTAATGGATACTGATGGTCGGTTTAAAGGAAATTGGCACGCCAAGGATCTTAAGCTACATCACGAACCTTCATTTTCAGATGGCGATTAGATGCTTTTAGGGTGGTTGGTTGGGCATTGTAGGGAAGGTCACTATCAGAAGGCATTTCCATCTTGTCCTTGAACATTTTCTTGGTTGATTAACTGATTGGTTGTTTAGTTGGTTAGTGAGGTAGTTAGTTGCCTTTGTTTAGTCGTTGATAGTTGGTTGGTGGATCAGTTGATTGGCTGTAGAAATGTTTGATTGTTGATTCTCGGTGTATAGTTGATTTTGGATTGCGGATACAGCGTATATGATGGTTTTGATGATATAGCTCCTCGTTGGATTGTTGAAAGTAGACTCTTGGTTTGTGGTACTGACTTCGTTATGAAATTTTTGATTGGAAAGTCCTTAGTGTAAGATCTTGTTCCGTATATCGAGCGGTGGCTCGTTCCGTTGGTAGTGCCAGCCCTGGTGCTTTTCCTCCTAATTTTTCATTCTTTCCTTTTTCTTTTATTCTCCGGTCTTCCTTCTTTTCTCTGTTGGTATGATTGTGGATCTTTAGTCTGGTATGAATGAAAGATGAAGTTGGAGAATTACCTCGGTTTGCTTTCGCGCTCTCCGGTGGCCTCGAAGACGGAATGAATCTAGAGGGATGAAAGAAAATTTTCTTGTCTATCGCTTTCTAGTCGTCTGTGACTCTCTTTCTGGAGTTCTTCGCTTCTCTCCAGTTTTGCCAAAAGAAGTAGGGACTTTTCCAATTTTAGTTATGTATTGTTCGTTGGGAAATTTTACTGGATTGGGGGGTTTATTGGTTTTTAGTTTGACAGTCTATATCTGTTGGGGTTCCCGGATTCTCGGTGTATAGTTGATTTTGGATTGCGGATACAGCGTGTATGATGGTTTTGATGATATAGCTCCTCGTTGGATTGTTGAAAGTAGACTCTTGGTTTGTGGTACTGACTTCGTTATGAAATTTTTGATTGGAAAGTCCTTAGTGTAAGATCTTGTTCCGTATATCGAGCGGTGGCTCGTTCCGTTGGTAGTGCCAGCCCTGGTGCTTTTCCTCCTAATTTTTCATTCTTTCCTTTTTCTTTTATTCTCCGGTCTTCCTTCTTTTCTCTGTTGGTATGATTGTGGATCTTTAGTCTGGTATGAATGAAAGATGAAGTTGGAGAGTTACCTCGGTTTGCTTTCGCGCTCTCCGGTGGCCTCGAAGACGGAATGAATCTAGAGGGATGAAAGAAAATTTTCTTGTCTATCGCTTTCTAGTCGTCTGTGACTCTCTTTCTGGAGTTCTTCGCTTCTCTCCAGTTTTGCCAAAAGAAGTAGGGACTTTTCCAATTTTAGTTTTGTATTGTTCGTTGGGAAATTTTACTGGATTGGGGGGTTTATTGGTTTTTAGTTTGACAGTCTATATCTGTTGGGGTTCCCGGATTCTCGGTGTATAGTTGATTTTGGATTGCGGATACAGCGTATATGATGGTTTTGATGATATAGCTCCTCGTTGGATTGTTGAAAGTAGACTCTTGGTTTGTGGTACTGACTTCGTTATGAAATTTTTGATTGGAAAGTCCTTAGTGTAAGATCTTGTTCCGTATATCGAGCGGTGGCTCGTTTCGTTGGTAGTACCAGCCCTGGTGCTTTTCCTTCTAATTTTTCATTCTTTCCTTTTTCTTTTATTCTCCGGTCTTCCTTCTTTTCTCTGTTGGTATGATTGTGGATCTTTAGTCTGGTATGAATGGAAGATGAAGTTGGAGAGTTACCTCGGTTTGCTTTCGCGCTCTCCGGTGGCCTCGAAGACGGAATGAATCTAGAGGGATGAAAGAAAATTTTCTTGTCTATCGCTTTCTAGTCGTCTGTGACTTTCTTTCTGGAGTTCTTCGCTTCTCTCCAGTTTTGCCAAAAAGAAGTAGGGACTTTTCAAATTTTAGTTTTGTATTGTTCGTTGGGAAATTTTACTGGATTGGGGGGTTTATTGGTTTTTAGTTTGACAGTCTATATCTGTTGGGGTTCCCTTTCACCTCGTGGGTTTGTTACCGAAAGGATGAATGTTGTCTAGGGGTTGGGTATTTGGATGGTATTGTAGGGGGGGTTCTGAACATTTCCAGTTGTGGAAGTACGCTACAATAGGTTGACGAGCAGTTCAGCGGCGCAGCTTTTCCATCCAACAGCGAGGGACTGTCTCGATCCCTTTGGTAGTGTTACTTTACCCCTGGTTTTGGAATGAATTCTTTTCTGCCATCCAGATAGGTGTGTTTTGTGTGGGGTTGGGTTTTGGTTTTCAGTCAGATTTTTTTTTCTTTCAGTAGTTTGGATCTCGAATGTATGCTGTGGACGTTTGGAAGACTCACGTTATTGTTCTTCACCCTTTTTCTCGTCGAATAGTTTTCTTCGCTACGGTTTCCTCTGGGATGACTACGTCATATCTTGGGTTTTTCGTACATTTTTCTCGGACCAAAGCTTTGGTCGTCGTAAAAGTTTGGTGGGGGGAATCTGTAACGTGCGATTTCGACGCACAGTGTATATTGCTGAGTTTGTTTCAAATTTAGGCAGGTGGATAGCGTGCTTCGATTTTCGATTCAATTTTTAGGCTTTCGCGCATGGGTAGCGTACAATGTTCCTGTAGATTTTGGGTTTTCCGAGATAGGAGAGCGCATTCTCATTCTGTTACTTGACAAGTGTGTAGCTTGATATTCATCGCGGTCAATTTCGACCAAGGATTTATTCCTAATTTTGTTTGAAAAGTTCAAGTTTTAAGGGAAATCTTAACCTTGTGGTGCTAGTGAGATTTTCCCTAGGTTTTTAACCAATTTATTACACCCTTGAAGAGGTTTTTCTTTTTGCCGATTAACATCTTTGGTAAGCCGAGAATTTTGATTCTTTTTTTTTACTTTATTTAGTCTCTTGTATTATTTAGGCAAGTTCGTAGCTGCTGAACAATTTCGTAACTGCTGAGGATTTAAATATCTACAAAAACTCCGTTGCTGTGGAAAAGTAGTACATACTGCTGGAAGTTTTTTTATACCTACGTCGTAGAATTTGAAGACGTTTTCGAGTCGTATATTCACCACGGAAAATTACAAGGCCAAATTCCAAGAGCGAATATGGACGCCAACTGTCCGCTCAGGTGTGCGCTGTAATTGGAATTCTGCATCTAAAAGGTCTGTTTTAAATATTCCTTTAAAAATTCAAGGACTTTGAAGATCATCCGACAGAATACGACCAAATAACCATTGTTTTATACAATTTCAAATTATACCAGTTATATCGAACTAATTTTATAACTAAGAAAATTTTGTTTAAATTCAACACGTACTATATTTTATAATTTTGTAAACGGTCCGCATATTCCGAGTTTCTGATTTAATTATTATTGTTGTAATTATTCAAAAGGGAGGATATTGCGTGAACTATATTTTTTTTATTGTCGATGCGCTTATACCTCAATAGTAGGTATTTCATCCTTAGTTTACATAATCGAGATCTCGTTTATCGTGAATTAGGCGGGTTACGTATTGATTAATCATTTTGCGAAGCTATTTTGTGCTTCTGTGCTTCTTTGTGCTTAAACGATATTTATATTTAATATTTGGGGCTAATTGGGGTCAATAAGTTTTGATATTTTATTGTAATTTGATTTACATTTAGTGATTATACTCGAGAATTACGCCAAGTATTTGTGTTTTATTGTTTCTTGTTGTTATATGTTTATTTCTTTAAACAGGTGGCGCCTAGGCTTACTTCGAACCCCCCCCCTCTTCGACTGTAGCTGTCGAACCCTTCTTCTAGATACCTGGACCTTACTGGTGTTGTCGTTAGATATTTTTTTTGTGTAGGAAAAATTATTTCCTTCACTGTGTCGCCGTTCTTTTAGCTGGGCGTCACAGCCTTCCTCTGCAGTTTATCAATGTGTGAGTTCCACGTCAACTTCTGCAGATATACAAGATCCGCTTTTATAAATGTATCTATACTGCGTCTCAGGGTGACTAGACAGTACAGGGCCTTATGGCAAACAGTAACAAACAGCGATGCCATATGTCTCCACAAAAGTGTTCTGTAGAAAAAACGCACCGATCACAGACAAACAAATACGGCTATTGTAATATAAACAGCTTAACTGTAATCCCTCATTACCTGGTACGTTTTGTCAATGGCATTCAAACAAGTTTATGAACAAAACAATTACGTACAGTAGGATCTCCGTTATCACAAACACATATTTCTTTTATTTGTAATCTTCTATACAGGGTGATTTATAACAGGTGTAAAACGCCTTACCATCTTGTTCGGGAAGTACATTTAAGATAAAAATGTCATATGGACATAGGTTATATTTATATTATAGGTTTTGAACGTAGAAGCGGATGATGTAAGTATTGTCCGCCATTTTTAATACACCCTGTATGTAACATATACACGGTGTTTTAAAAATGTGGGCCAAAAATGTACCTACCGTTCAAAATAGAAATTATTCGCTAAATAAGAAATTACCCAGCTTTCCAAGCATCTCTAAGCACTGCAGCCATCATTGGCTTATTGTACACCCTAACTAAGAATTTTGCCTATCTGGAGTAATTCCAACTTCAGTAGCGATTTTTAACGTGTCACACATCGCAGTGGCACGGGACCTATGGCTTTACTTCTTATCCGACAGAAGGCGCATTTTTAGATTTTTCCCAGCTAGAAAAATCTCACCGACCTCGGCCAGGTTCGACCCCGTGTGCCTTGGATCTAAAGGCAAACGCGCTAACCACTAGACCACCGAGGCCGGCTTACAAACTGGGATGCTCCTACCTGATTAGCGAGACGTCGTGTACTTATTGGCGGCTGGTTTTCCACTTCCTGCGAAATCCCCTCTTGGGCATTGAGGATTCGATTCCCACGTTGTCGGCCAATATCGCGTTTGTCCATTGCAAAGGATCCAAAATCTCTCAGGTGTTGAACCATACTCACAAAGGTTCGCGTGTTGGGCAGTTGCCGTCAAAGGAAACGTTCGCGGTACAAATCTCTAGCAAGTACAGCATTCCCGTGGGCCTCTCCATAAATTAATACCGCATCAGTCCTCTCAGCTTTGGTAAAATCCATTCTACGGTATTTTTCCAAATGAAGACGTCAATGTGACATTTAATTAAGAACAGCCTTCTTTGGTTTTTAATTACTTTTTTCAGAAATACTTGTGGCTTCAAACTTTTTTAGAACAATTTCACCCTGCTTTTTTTAAACTAACAATTTTTGTATAAGAAGTTATTGGACGAATCGTGTTATTTTACCATCCTCTGTTACCAGTTAGAATATTTGCATAACTATCAAAGTTACCCTGTATATCTAGACTTATAAAACACAACCGTACTTTCAAACTGGACAAATTTCAGCTGTCATAAAGTATTTCACGAAGATATCTTCTCTTTACCAGATTGTTTTTTGGTATTTTCAGATAATGAACACGTTTTTAAAGTACATTTAGAAAATATGGGTTACATAACAAACGTTAAATTTCTGACAAACACTTGAAACGCTATTTATACTATTCAATTAAACCTTATAGGTACAGATAACATTTTTAATGTATAGAGCATACAATGATATCTTATCAGTGTGATGATTATACACCATACAAAGGGGGTGGAGTTTGGTTTCCATGCATCTTGCAAAATACATAATCTTGAACAATGAAGACATAAAACGAATAATTTTGCCGAACTTTGGAACAATTTTCAAGAATATATCTCTCAGAATCTTACCCCCATTGCCCCAACAGAAATCTCAGCCTCCATGGAAAACCAAATCTCAGAATTCACCTCCCTTATAATTCAAGCCAGGACCCTTCATGTTCCGACCAATCGCATCCCCAAACACCGAACTACCCTTCCTCAACGCATTCTCGACCTTATACCCCAACGGCGAGCCTATCATGATTATTCTCAAAACTCGCCCCCCTAACTTCGAAACCAATTTCAACCGACCTAATTCACAAATATATATTGCGATATAAACGAATTCAGTTTAACCCAATGAACCAACACCTGCCAATCTCTAGATTACCGCGACGGAAAATCTTTCTGGGCCAAATTCCAATATCTCACCGGTCAAAAATCCATGCCTGTCCACCATCTCAACTCCAACAGCACCATCTTAAATATCCCTCAAGATAAAGCCAACTGTTTCGCCCAAACCCTTCAGAACATCCATCAAGTCCCCGAAGATCCCTCCTTCAATCAACGCTTTTTCAAACAAATCACTCGCTCCACCGCCCATTTTCGTTTAAATCCCCCCAACGACCCGAAAATGATTTTCTGCTGGACCCCAGTAACCCCGAAGAGATCCGAGCCCCAATTAGAGCCCTAAAAAATACCAAAGCACCCGGTCCAGACCAAATAAAACCGTTACTTCTTAAACATCTTTCCGATTCAGTCACCGACGTCCTTTCAACCATATACAACTCTTGTCTGCAAATTTCGTACTTCCCTATTTCATGGAAAATCGTCTCCACAATCGTGATCCACAAACACGGCAAAGGCCGCAAAAATTCCAATCCTGGAACGAATCATGACCTCCCGCCTTAGAGAAATCCTAGAATCTAACAACCTCCTCCCCCCCAAACAATTTGCTTTCCGACCCCACCGATCCACTACAAAACCCATCTTCGAATTTCCCACCAACTCGACCAAAAATGCCAACCTGAACTGATGCACGCTCGCCGTCTTTCTAGACATAAAGCGTACATTTAATATGGTGTGGCACGACGTCTTATCCACGAACGTATCGCCCTAAATCTCAATCCCGCCTTCATCAAACTAGTGGATTCATTTGTCAACAGCCGCTCCTGCAGAGTTAAAGTCTAAAACTCATTTTCTTTCTCTGTTCACCTCCACTCAGGCGTCCCCCAATGAGCAGTTCTGTCCCTCCTACTCTACATCATTTACTCCCACGGCTTTCCAGTCTCAGATCCAGCTAGAACCAAAACCAGGCTTTTTGCCGACGACGACAGCGCCATCTGGTCCTCCCAACGCACTTCTGAATTAGCCTCCCAATAAATCCAAACAACCCTCAATAGAATCCACACTTGAACCTGCAAGTGGCGGATAAAATACAACGCCAACAAATCCAATTCTATTCTTCTCAGGCAATCTAACATGTGCAGGAATCTACGTTTCGAACCCCATCTTATAAATTTTTTAATCAATAACTAGTCAGTCCCCTTCTGAAACCAAGCAAAATATCTTGGAATCGCATTTTCTAAAACCTTCTCTCTATTACCAGACCTCCGAGAAACCCTTAAAAAAGTTCGCAACCTCTCCAGCTTGCTTCATCGTATTCAAGGACGCTTTCAAGGTTGCAATTCTTGCACCCTCCACCATACTTACAACACTTTCAACCGTCCCACAATCGAATACCGTGCTCTCATCTACGCCTCCCTCCCACCTCGTGCCCTAGAACAAATCCGCCGAAGCGAACGACAGATTTTCCGTCAAATTCTCCGGTTAGACTTCCCATACTCCAGGATACTAATTCACGAAAACTCATGCATCATCCAAATCTGCCGCCGCCTCCAAAAACGTCAAAAATCCTACATCACCCGCACCTTCAACGTCAATATCCTCATAGCCGAGGGACGCTCCGAATTTCTCTCAGACGCCACAACCGAATCCCCAGAAAACCCCACAGGAAACTGAAGCCCTCTCGTCAAATCTGTATCCACATCTCCCAGACGACCTCCTCGACCTTATTGAAAACACACTCCTCACAATGCGATGAGCATTGTTAAAACTCATAGCCAATACTCCACCACCTCTTATTAATTTACAGATACCATCCCAACGCAGAAACCAAAGAAGCAAGAACCCAAATCACAAGCCTAGAAGCAGAAGCAAGAACCAACAAGAAGGAAGGAAGGAAGCCCAGGGTTGAAGAGGACCAAATCCTACAACGGCCCACCCACACGGGATATAATTAATTATTAATATTAATGAAATGTAATATATAAGTTTTTGTGACTAAACGCTTTTCAATTCAATTCGAATTTTGTAACTTCATGGGTGTTGCAATATTTTGAAAATTCCAATTTTAAGTCCCGTTTATTAAAATAAAAATAATAAATGCATTTGAGGTAACCGCTAACTTGTGAAATAACACTTAAACACTACACGGCACATAAAAAATAAAAACATATCCGCAAACAGTTTTAAGGATTTTGATTATATTTCTAACGTGTTTCAAGTGTGGAAGACCCACACTATTTTTTTCTTTCTCAAATTGGTCTGTGGGGGCTTCTAGGAATTTTGGTTAATCTCGACTGTAGCGTCCCGTTACTCGAAACCTCTTAATTGGATTGGCATTTTAATAGCCTTATGCATTGAAAATATAGTAGGAAGAAACATTTTTGAAATTAAAGCAACTGTAAAAGTGAAAAGCTTCAAATATGTTGAATGTATAATATAAAAGCGGCTCTAACGGTTTTGATAATTTTTTTCCAATGCCGTTTTTTTTCTGTTCATACAGTCAGTTATCAACAAATTAAGTACAGATTGCATGCTAAATTGGTAGCATATCTACCTTTCTGAGTTTACTATTGCGTAACCGATGAAAAATGCTTATAGTATAATAAGAGGAGACACAGTTCAACAATCTACAATAAATTAAGCATTGTGAACTTTGGATTTTAGAACTACCTATTTTAAATAAAAACTTATCAACTGAAAATGTGTGTATTTCTACTTAAATTATTTAATATTTATTATTTATTATTATATAATATTATAAGAACCTGGAGTGAATTATAGTGGAAATGTTTTGACGTAATAATTACTGTCACCTGATTAATACTTACATTAAGTACACGTAACCAGTTTTCATATATATTTTTTAAACTTAGAAATACATAACAAAACAATTTTTGCGTTTACATACATTAAAAATTATTAAATTATTATTATTATTTTCATATAATATGACAATATATAAATTAAATTGCAAAAACGTGCAAAATTTTCTTGCCGAATACCACTCGACGTTAAATTAAAATCCGGAAATTTTTTCTCGGTTATGAATATTTTAAGAAAATTATCTCTCGCCTGCGACTCAGGATAATTTTCAAAATATTTATCGAAAAAATTTCCGGAAATAATTTAGCCTCTAGTGGTATTACAAGTGAAAATATAGTAAAACATATGTTAATATCGAAAATTTAACAGTTACTTTAATTTTTTATCCAGTCAGCAACGATATTTCCCAAGTCTTTTGAAAGCTTCACAATGAATCCGCGTCGGATATTACGTCCACAAATTTCAGCATCAATGCCAGGAATGTCATTCTGTAAGTTCTTACAGTAAATCGTCGGTGCCCATCCATCATTATAATAATAATACAACTTGATTTTGTTTTTATTGTCCAAAAGTGTTTCATTATCACGTTCTCGTAAGAAAGTTAGTTCGTCATCAGCTAAGGCCAGCACCTTTCTTACGACTTTTAACTCAACCAGGTCTGCAATTGTTTGACCTGACACCGAGGAAGAGAAACACGTGAGGAAGAACTGAAAAAAAGCCACTCGTATTGCTAAAGGTATCAACGTGAATAGCCACAGGACAATTGCCAGAACTGGTGCAAAATAGGTAACGATATTTGAGAATATTTTTCCGGAGGTTGAGTCTGCTACGTGTTCGATTATCGGATACAACAAATAGCTTTTAACAGTTGCTGAACGAATTGACTGAACTTTCTGCAGTTGAAGAATCATGTAAGCTCCAACTGAATGACCTATAAAGTGTATTCTAGCATCTCTTGGTAAATATTTTTCGATAAATGCTTGCTGTAAATGAATATTATTAATAAATTGTCTATAATAAAAGAGCTTCTTACCTTGTGAAGAATTTGTCCTTGTAGTCCATACATCTTTTCATTTCCTTCGAGTGGTGGTATTGGATTCTGCAGTTTCTTTGGTAGTTCATGACCGGCTTGGCCGATGACCCACACTGGGTAACCAAGCCGTTCATGAATTGTTTGTAGAAATTCACAATAAAATTTTGTTATTCCAGGATTTCCGGCAATCATTAACACAATATCTTTAGTTTCCTCTTTGGTGAACCCCTCATGCACAGTTTTGCCCCAGGTGAGAATTTTCGTGAGCATTCCACAAACATCTAGGTATGTTTCTTGCATTTCACTAATGTAATATAGGACAACACTCTCGATAGGTAATGCAGCCACAGATCTAGATGTAGAAAAGCTACGATGATTAGGACAGTAGCTTTTTATACAAACAGTGCTAATCAATAGATAAATGTATTTTGGAAACTGAGAGTAGATTACCTGAGATAAGTAAGTCGGTTGACCTAAATGTAATATTTAGGAATCGAATCATATTTTTATGGTGGTACAAAATGTGACTATTTTACACTAGATGTACGGGATATACGATAACTTTAGGGGTGGTAGGGGACATGAAAATAAACATTTTTTGCTTTATAAACATATGACCGAAAACGCTCCGTTTTCGAGATACAAGGTGTTGAAATTGGTTATTTTAATAGTAGAAACAGCACATTTGGGATGACGAAAATCCACATGCCATGGTCTCTAAAAGACATCAGCAAAAATTTTCTGTAGACATGTGGGATGGTATTTTTGAGAGAGTTTAATAGTTTAATTGCTACCTGCTCGTTTAAATGCAAACTTTCATCGTCATTTTCTGCAAAATGTTGTACCGGGATTATTTGAAAATGTCCCTTTAAGACATTAGGGCCAACATGTGGTTTCAGCATGATGAATCATCTCTACACTTTGGTTTGCCAGTGCGCCAGTATCTGGACCAACGATTTGGCAACCAGTGGATTGGAAGAGGAGGTCCCGTGGCCTGGCCTGCGCGTTCTCCCGATTTAAACCCCCTTGATTTCTTCCTTTGGGGTTATCTGAAATCTTTAGTCTACGAGACACCCATTCATAATGAGGAAAATCTTGTCGCAAAAATAATGGCCGCTTGTGCACAAGTAGAAGCTCTCGCTGGAATCTTCCATAGGGTGCGCAAGTCAATGATAGGGCGGTGCAATCTTTGTATTGAAGCAAATGGTCAACATTTTGAACAATTATTGTAAACTATAATCTCATTAAAATGCAATAAACTTAATAAAGATCAATAAAAAAAAACGATTTTTTATAAGAAATTTCAACACCCTGTATCTCGAAAACGAAGCGTTTTCGGACATATGTTTATAAAACAAAAAATGTTTGTTTTCATGTCCCCTACCACCCCTAAAAGTTTGTCGGTATATTTATGGAACACCCTATATTTCGGTTTTAAAGTAAATGTTATCCCAGACAGCAAAGTTAGTTTGATTCAAGCTTGATATAAGCTTGCCGTGACAAACTTGTAAGCTTGAAACAAACGTGTCCTGACAAGCTTACCACATGACAAACTTGCAGTAAGTTCGCGAAGCAAGCTTACGGTAAACCAGATTTATGTGGGCATCCCTAATTCTAGCAAAAACTTTGTGACTCGAATTTGGTGGTATACCTGATTATAAGGGAACCTTGTCATTATAGTTAGCTTGGTATCTCTGATTATAAGGGAGTTTTATTACTGGATCTAATTTGGTATCCCTGATTCTAGGAAAATTTTGTCAGTCGATTTAGGTTGGTATTACAGATTCTAGGGTAGTTCTATTACTATATTTTGGTTGGTATTTTTAATTCTAGGGAGATTTTGTCAGTCGATTTAGGTTGGGATCCTTGATCGTAGGGGAATTATTGTCAGTAGATATAGGTTGGTATTCCTGATTCTTAGGCAATTTTTTAACTACTATTAGCTTGGTATCATTGATTCTAATGAGATTATGTCACCAGATTTATGGTGTAAACGTTGATGTCACCATACTCGGAAATCGAAGTATATTTGATTATTAAATTAGGCAATGTGAAACAATTAACTACACTTCGTAAGGGTAATTAAGTAAGAAAGAGGTCATTATATGTAGAGAAGAGAAAACAGAGCAGAACACGACAGTGGAGCGGAACCGAATCGACCCGAACAAAGTCGAGCCGAAGAGAAAAGCCGAGCCGGTGCGAGTACCGAGGCGAACCTAGTAAAGCTGAGCTAAGCTGAATCGAATCGAGCCTTGCCGAAACCATTCAAGCCGAGTCGTGCCGAGCTGAACCAAGGGGAGACGAGCGGAACCGAGAGGCGCCGAACCGGCCCCAATCAATCCGACCCCCTCCGAGTCGAACCCAGTAAAACCGAGCCGATCGAAGCCGAGGCGAATCGAGCCGAGCCGTGCCGAGCTAAATCGAGTGGAGCCAAGCCCAGCCGACGTGACCCGAGTCGAGCAGATGCGAACCGAGCCGAGTCGGGCCGACCCAAATAGAGCCGATCTGAACCGAATGGAGCCTAACCGACTGACCCGAACCGAGCCAAGCGGAGCTGAACCCAATCAAGCCGAGAAATATAATGGGCATTTTTACTAGATATGAGTTGATGTACCTGATTAGGGAGGAATTGTGTCACCAGTTCAGGTTAGTATACCTGATTGTAAAGGAATTGTGTCACCAGATTTATGTTGGCATCACTAATTCTAGCGAAAACTTTCTCACTTGATTTTGTTGGTATGCCTGATTATAAGTGAACTTTGTCGTTAGATTTAGATTGGTATCCCTGACTATAAGAAAGTGTTATTACTATATTTAGGTTGGTATTTCTAATTCTAAGGGAATTTTCTCACTAGATTTAGGTTTGTATGCTTGATTCTAGGGGAGTTTTATTGGGTTTAATTTGGTATCCCAGATTCTAGGGAAGATTTGGTCAATCGATTTTGGTTAGTATCCCTGATTGTAGAGGAATTATTGTCAGTAGATTTACGTTGTTATTCCTGATTCTGGCTGACAAAACCGCGAATATTTCGGGCAAAGAACAACTGCCTATTGGATTACGTTTCTTTGATGAAAAGGCAAACACAATCGAAGAAGAATTTTTAAGCTTTGTAGGGCTTGAAAGATTCGATGCCAAAAGTATTGCCAAAGCCATTGAAGATTTTGTGACAAATTTCAACCTAAACTCTGATAAGTGTATGAGGTTAGGCTTCGACGGATGTTCCACCTTTCTGGAAAAGAAGAGGAGGTGCAGGCGATCTTGAGGCAAAACTATAATAAAGCCTTGTATTTCCATTACTCTTCGCACAAGCTAAACCTTGTTGTGAACGACTTAAGTGTTATCTCAGAAATTCTAAACTGCGTTGCAACTATCAAGGAGATAATCATATTTTTTCGTGAGTACGTTTTACGACGAAAGCTTATTGCGAACATTCCTAAATTGTGTGAAACTAAATGGTCAGAGAAGTACAGACCATCTATGTTTTTAAGAATCACTTCGTCGATATTTTTGAAACATTGGAGACATTAGCTGAAGAGGATAATGCAGCAACAAGAAAAAATGCATATTAATCTTCATTTGTTGTGTCAGTAGCATTAATTACGAAGTATTGTTCTATACTGGAATCCGTAGCAAATATACTTCAACTGAAGGCACTTGACATAGTTAAAGCTAACCAGCACATTCAAACTATTCTGATCA
This sequence comes from Limonius californicus, assembly GCA_014611495.1. Lineage (NCBI taxonomy): Eukaryota > Metazoa > Arthropoda > Insecta > Coleoptera > Elateridae > Limonius > Limonius californicus. The sequence continues at coordinate 10,605 of JABXWE010011858.1, read as the reverse complement.
TGCTAATAAGATAGCATCGGGAAAATGCGGAGAACGTCACAGCTGACGTTTTGAAAGAAGCAGGCGACATTGCAAAGAATTTGAATGTTGATATACACGCCACTCGCGTTGTTGGCCGACAAATGATTAGCAACTCTCCAGCCGAAAATCCATCGGAATTTTGGAGAAGGTCTCTAATAATTCCTTACTTGGATTCCATCATATCATCTTTAAAAGTCAAATTTTCTGCAGACAAATTGCCTGCATTTTCATTGACACATTTCCATCTGATTAACATGCGAGATGTTTCATTCAAGGAATGGAATGCAATCTTGTGCAACTTTTACAATTTGGAAGGCATTGAAGGAGGAAGGGAGTTGGTGTTCAAAATGTGGAATGAGGTAAAAGATGCGCCAGATATCATCGAGATTTAAAAAAAACAGCGAATTGTTTTTTCCAACCATTAGAAAGGCGCTACTGATTTTGCTTTCACAGCCCTGCACAACAAGCACTATAGAGCGTTCGTTCGTTCGCTCCCTTCGCCGAATTAAAACATGGCTTAGAAGCACAATTGGTGGAAATAGGTTAAATGGGTTAACCATGCTAAGCATTCATCATCAATAGGTTTTCGTAAACAAGAAACAATTAGTGGAAGCTGTAGTTAGAAAATTGGCAACGAATCCTCGCAAACTACTGCTCAAAAATTAATTTTATTAATAAATAGTGTTTTTCTTCTGCAATTGTGTATTATTGCATGCCCCCCTCCCCATGGACTCCCTTCCCACATGAAAGAACTTGGATTCAGAAAGCTATCCCCCTTCCGTTTTGAGCTGGATACGCCCCTGCAGTATAATCCACAAAATTTGTCCTGTCCTTCCCTTTACTTAAGCCATGCAGGTTATAACGTTTCCAACAATTTCGTAATACGTTCAGTACTAAGATTATTTTTTAATCTAGAACATAAAATATGTATTTTGGATCCATCTTATAAATGTTTAAAGTTTTCGTACTTGATAACAGTCAAGTTTGAATTGCTTGATTTAATCTTAATAGAGTCTGCCAATTTATCACTACATTGAAGTATTTACTTCGTATACAAACCTCTTCAAGTGCTTTTGTCTCTTACGAGACGTAGCGATCTTCTTCCTTGTGCATGTGTTGTGCTTATAAGGTTCGTTCACATCTACAGACATTGAACGTGTCAGACACGTGGCGTGCCAGACATGATAATTTCGACAGTATTCATATCAACAGACAGTCGCAGACAATTAGCGTAGCAGACATAAAAATTTTGTCAGTTGCAAAGGAAAGTCCTAAGTGTATGCACGAACAATTTATACAAAAACGTTACTTTAAAACATATTTCGCCATTTATCTATTGATGATTTATCTGTAATTGCATTGATGCTGGAAGAGGAAGACCAGCAAAAAGCAAAAAGATGCTCTAAACGATTTCCAGTGCATCCTATGACCTATGTTGAAAAATAAAAACAGAAGGAGAATACTGGACATTATACAAAGAACTTGTTAACGATGAAGATAAATTTTTTAAATATTTTCGTATGAATCGTTATCAATTTCAAACTATATTAACAAAAATCAAACCTCTAATAACCAAACAAAATACAGTGTTCAAAGAAGCATTGTCGGCCAGAGAAAAACTAGCAGTTTGTTTAAGATAAGAAACTTTTATTCTATATGCTCATATTATCAAGTTAATCTAGTTACTAGTACATTCTAAAATTAATAATATTCATTTGATGGGTGCATAGTACTAGATGATCCTTATATTTGTGGCGAAAAAACATTGGATATCGACCCCTATAATGAATCTTCACAATAATCGTTAGATAACTGCTGTATCTGATCTTGTGGTGTAAGTTGGTAATTATTAATTGGCTGAATATATGTGCTGGAGATAATGGACTATAGGATCTTCTTGAACTATCGTTTGAATAAAAGGATACGGGACTTTTAACGCCGGAAGATGGTTTGCTCAATATCTCCATTTCCATTTTACACCTTAGCTTTCGCTATAGCTCTCGCACGTAGTGGAAACGATTTTACGGTTGTAGCGATAGAAGTGAAAAATGGTTCTTGTCACTGATTTCTTTTTTATTTTCTAGTATGTATTTCATCAGTGTAGTCGAAGGCGTTTCGTCATATCTAGGTTTCTTTGAAAATCTTTGTTGACGCTTTGACACCCAGGGTGTGGTTTGAGACTCAGAATTTGTTGGATTATTACTTGCCGATTCCCCATCCGATGTAGGATCTACTCTTTCATTAGAATCTTCAACATCCAAGCTGACATCTTCCTCATCGTTATTTTCATTTCGGGTGACTGTGCATACAGTAGGCTTTTCCTTAAAATATGTTTTTTTTTCTGAGCGATAAAAACGCTAAAACGGCCCTTGCTCTCGGATAGCAAGTAAAATCGTAGGCCCCGTGTCCAAGTGTTGTTGGGCACGTCAAAAGAACCCTCAAACAGGCTAAATTTCCAGGTGTGGTAGGATCGCTCCCTGGCGTCGGTGGTTAGCCATAGTAGCAGAAATAGGCCGACGTTAAATAAAAAACAAACAAACAAACAAGCTCATGCCACCGTATGTAAGAATGTCGTTCGTGCCACGCTACGTGTCTGACACGTTGAATGTCTGTAGATATGAACGAACCTTTAAATGTGTCACAGACATACGGAAGCATAAACACTTCTACTACAGAGAAGATTTACTAGGCAGAATACCTTGGTGGTTTGTCATTGCCTTGCGAGGGAGAACGGCCGTTAAAATCCGATGTTCCAGTACTGGGAATTGAATCCCAGACCTTCAATGTAGAAGTTTGACGCGCTAATCTGTAGCCTGTGACTTCCTGGCGTATATAAATAAATAACATTATTCTATTTAAATAAAGGACTGTGTTTAGAAATATAACTCGATAGACTTACAATACTGCCACTTACTCATATCATACGGTTTTTATTAGATTAAACCATTCTTCCAAGTCTTAATATACGGGGTGGTGCTGAAATAGTTGGTCAAACTTTGCGAGCGAGTTCTCCACACTATAACAAGAAAAAAGTTCATAGAAATGTTAGTCCGAAAATGCTTCATTACGGAGTTACAGCATTCTAAATAGAGATTTGTCCGATCACTTTTCCCCATATAATTATGGTAATAATTACACAAATGTTTTAAAATTTTATGCGCGTACGTTATTCTTCAAGGTTGCAGGTTAGAGCCTAGTTGATTTTAATAAGTGCACCAGGGGCGTCTCAAGTGGAAGGATTAGGAACTGTTTTCTGCAATATTTTTTATAATATTTTGTTATTTTATTTTTGACAAAATAATCTTATTCAGTATGCAAAAATAGCCTTCAAGATAATTCAATTATTATGAAAAATCGAGTTCATCATCATCATCATCATCTGACATGGAGCTGACTCGAGGGTGGATCCTGGATTACGCCAGGCCCATCCCCATGCCAGTAGGTGAGTAGGAATTTAAAGGATAGGGTGGGATGAGGTGGGGTATTGCACAACGTTAGCATGTCCGCAATGCATACCGCAAGACACCGCTGCTGCAACACCGGATAGTTAGTATGCTACGCATCAATGGGGTTTTTGACTACGTAACCGAGACCGTTATGCGATTATGCATTTGAACCTAATAACTTTGGTATCAAAGTTTCACATTGTTCTTATTTCACATCTATCTATTGTTCTAAGGTTACATATTGCACCTATCTTAGTTTCATAATAATTAATAACTAATAAACTTCTTAATATTTACACCCAAGCTTATTTAGACTGTCCGTTATGCGGTTATGTCTTTGAATCTAATAGCTTTGGTATCAAGTTTTACATTGTTCGTATTTCTTATCTATCTATTGTTTTAAAGTAACAGTTTGCTCCTCTCTTAGTTTCCTAATAATTAATAAACTACTTAATATTTACCGCACTGATTACAACTGTTTTACCACTTAGTTGGAAGATCGATTCTGGATTGTACTTCCTTTCTTTCCCTAACCTTCCCCTCTGCAGTTGATAGCTTGATATCCATCGTTTTCTTTCCCACTGGTACATGTTTCGTTTTTCTCCTTTGTCTTCCCCTTCCTCACTCTCGTTTTTCTTCTTCTTCTCCGTTAGCCTGTTCGTCTTCATTCGATTCTTGATCGGATTCTTCCATTAGTGCGTAGATTCTTCTTGCCTCTCTTCGGATAACATCTTTTCTGCGTGCCCATTCCTCCCATGTCCTCCCAATTTGCGGTCTTCATTACGTCAAGTAGCTACAATTGCCTACAACAGTGTGCATTTGTGCACACTACCTGCTTCACAAAGAAATGCGGTAGATTCACTAGCAATGAAAATCCCAAATCATCGAGTTCCCGTATGTCTAACCAATATTAATTATAAATTAGCAATTTGAATGCAATTTATTTAATTATGTAAGAATGAGTAAACTATTAATGAGTACGATAATAAATAATCCTAATTATATAAATGAAATAATTAATATTATTGGCAATCTTCAGCATCTATGTGAATCGCACAAAAGTAATAATATTGAAAATGTCTACATTGCTTTTAATGATGAATCTGCAATACGCTGGAATGCTCACAATTATATTTAAAATTGATATTGAGATGAAGATATTTTAATAGAAATACCAAAGTTTTCAATATTCCTACATCTTATTTGCATAATCTATAATTGCGGTTACACTCATAAAATCCTATCATTTTTTTCCCATCAGTGACATAACTAGATATGCTAATTATAAGCGTACGATGAATGTTAAATATAAAATATGTATAATCGTCTGCAATTAAGACACTAAATCACAGGCCAGAAATTAAGGTATAACGCTTCTTAGATAAAACTGCATCTAAAAAGCAAGTAAAACTTCAGTTCTACTATTTACCAATATGCAGTATATAGGGTATTGAAGAAAACATGTAAAATAGGACATATGGTATTGCTGTCTGATTCACAATGAAACGCTGTAGATTTACACGCAATGCATTACAAAAGTCAAACTTTACCATCTGGCATGTGTTAAAAATTGGCCCTAGTCGCCCCCATTATCCTCGATTGAAATTTATGGCCGTATTCCCAGAATTCGGCTTCCAGTCAAGACGACGTTCTTGTCGGGCCGCTTTCTCTACTCGTCAAGGGTTCCTACCTGCTGTCCCGTCCCTTGAAGCCTATCCCCTTGTGCTAAACTTTCATGCGCTCTCATATATTTGTTATAATATCACCCGTTTGATTTGAGTATATCTATATTAGATCCGACCAGACTACAATACCAAACTACTTCCACTTAGCTCTCTCTTCGTCCTCCCTCGCTCTTGCTGTCCTTTCCGCTGCTTGATCGCTCCGCCAATTTAGCAGGTGATCGCAGGCACGCTTGATTGTTTAATTGTTTATACACTCTCACTTCACTTGCCAATTTCCTCCCCGAAACAATCAAAACAATTTTGCCCGAGAAAGCCCCAAGCACCTCTCTTCCCTCGCTCGCCGCCACGGCGGCTGAAGAAATCCAGCAACTGAACTAAATAATTAAGACCAGCCAAACAAATTTAGAAACAAAGTGAATTAATTTAAGAGCTTATGTTTTTTTTTTGTTTTTTTTTAAAGGCTCGCATTAACGCGGATTAGTGGATAAAACAAACTTGCGAAAACTTTACTGAAATGAAATTGAATTTAAGACCTGCTGCACAAACCAAACAACGCCGACACTTTATTTCCATTTAATCTAAAACATACCAGTCCAATCTAATCCAATTTGTATTTTAAACACTAAACAAATTTAACAGACTTATTTGCAGTTATCTTTAAACTCTTTAGCGGAGCTCCGCCTGACGCGACCACCCAGCACGAACGCACGGCGAAGAGTCAATTATAATGAAAAATCGAGTTGTCGAAAAATTAGAAATTTTGTACTATATGAATTAAATTATCTCGAAAACGATTAAGTTTAGCTAACTTTTCACAAGGATACCTTTTTCAGGTACTTTTGCAGAACAAATAAGATTATATTGTCAAAAATATGACAAACCAAATAACATAGAAATTATTGTAGGAAACAGTACTTAATCTTCCCACTTGAGACTCCCTTGGTGCGTTTATTGAAACGAAACTAGACTCTAATATTAAACCTTGATGAGTAAGATAAGCACATAATATTATAAAACATTGGTCGAACTATTACCATAATTATATGCAGAAAGGTGATCGGACAAGTTTCACTTTAGAATGCTTTAACTCCTTATCCAAACATTTTCGGACTATGGTTTATATTAAATTTTTTCTTATTTTGGCGTGGAGAACTCGCTCCCGTAGTTTGACCAACTATTTCAGGACCACCCGGTATACAAATTTAGGAACCTTTATAATTTAGCTTTATTTGTTGGGGGTACAGGCAGGACGTGTTGGATTTTCAGCTTCTCTTTTACTGTCTGTGATCTTCATTAAACAGTAGGTACGACAGAGTAAGCAGAACCAAAATCCAAATAGTTGACAAATAAACAACTCTAACCAAACTTTTGTATTATTTTGAACCTCTGTCAGTTTCTACAATAGTTTACGAATTTTTGTTTTTGATGTATTACCTTTTGATAATAGTTTTATGGCGGGGAAATCCGTTTGGTATGCGAATGTATGAATTTTAATGTATCCAACCGACTTTATTTTGATTGAGTATTGTTAATTTTTTATAAATATGAAGCAAATATCCCAATGCCAATGGGGTGATGCAAAGACCCTGTTACGGCAGACTGTGGAGCTATATATATTAAAAATCTTGAAAAAAACTGTAAAATCCATCAAGGTTTATGAAGCAATTTAAACGCAAACATTTTGTTTTTAACAACAAACTTTTGTTGATCATAATGTATTTGAGTTTTCACTACTACCGCATTGAAGTAATGTTATTGTACAAAAGCCGAATATGAATATACTTACAATAAGATCAAATTCGTTCTGGTATAACCGAAAGTGATATCAACTTTTGAAATTTTAAGAAATAATTATATTTTCTATCCTGTTTCCTAAATATACGTAAAATAGTTTTATAATGATACCTAACTTGCTCTTTTTTCTGCAAAAAATAAGCAATGTTACAGGTCTTCAAATTTAAAATTTTAAAAAATTTATGGAATCTCTCGGAGACAAACTTCGGCAATAAATACAAATTAGTTTTATAAGACTTATATAAATCCTCAAAGCCGCTTTCATAAAATATTTGTTAGAAAGCCAAAAATTTTAATTCGATTTGATTTTTGGTTTTTATTTGACTCCATGATTCTAATTATGAAGAATTTTTAAATAATTTAACATTTCAGTTTTCAAGATTTGGGGTTTTTGAACAATAGGGTATTCTCCTTAAATTTTAAACATTTCAAGGAGGCCACAGGGGGGGGGTAGTTTGTTAACAAATAAAAATATTTAAGTAAGCGCACCTCTGTCACGTCAATAATGTGTTACTGAAATACTGAAAATTGTTTTGTTTTTTCAACAGGAATTTTGCACATCTATTTATTTTATTTTAGTTCTAACGCTTATGGGATATTAAACAAGTTACATTTTTATTAAGCTGGATTAACGATTGTAAGTAAACGCGACTTACTATCAGGATTTCCAAAATAACCCAACGGCCTTAATTTTCAAGCCTGAAACTTCGAAAAACAAAACAAGAAAACCGTTCGATTTGAATGAAGGCATTGTATTATGTCTCTTTTAAAATTGGAGATTAGCATGTATGAAGAAACTGATGCCCAAAAAAAATATAATATATAATTTGTATTTCCGATATGCATTTATTGAAAATGTTATTATTTAACCTTCACAATTCAAACCGGGCCAGCTATTTTGGAGATCTCAATGACCTCGCACATACCCACGCACAGACATTTTCTAACAACTACTTCTGTTCTGTTAAAACGTCGTAATCGATATTTTCATTAGATAAACTTTCCTTATACCCTTAGATACATATGGGAAAGTAAAAATGTAATTTCAGTGCTAATCTTCCTAATTTGATTAGTGAAATGTTACGTTACTTGGTATTATTACTCTACAGATTAAGCTGTTCGATTGATAGACCTACTTAACTGGGAAAAACGAAAAACGCGGTATATTTGTTAAATTTTAACAGTTACTATTTTAGTTGGAATATATCTATTCTTATTTCAATTTATAAAACTGCCCAATATTTGCAAGACGTAATACTGCCATTACGTCCATTACGATATTCTTTCATCAAACATTGGTGTAGTATTTTATGAACAGAAATAATATTTTTAATCACCATTCGTTAGTAATTATAGTTAAACAGGATGTTTAAGAAAGGTCGGATGATTTACCCACGTACTCATAAAACCAAACAAAAAGTCTTTATCAACATACACATGTCCTCAAAAACAAACTGTTTCGAAGATTCGACGATTTTTTGTTTTAATCAATAAACTGCAATAGTAGGCTTCATTTGCCACGATAAACAAAATTTGAGGTATTATTATTTATTTACTGTACACAATTATATCCCGTACCATATCCAGCGCGTACAGCCCTGACTGCTTCTGTTTATATATTCTTTGAGGCTTTCCCAGTTTATCCAACTGTCAGTATTACAATTTACTTTCGGCTTAAACCACGTCGTCATTTGCCTTTACAAGCATTTGCTCTAAAAGTTTGAGCAATATTTGTTCGTAAGCCCTGTCTGCCTAAACAGGGCCGTGTGCTTAGATTATTTAAACCTTGGGGCGGACAAGGATTTGATCTTAATGTATTTTGTTTGCCAGGACAGTAATACTTAATCGGCATATGCCTGTTAGCTGTTTGTAAACCTATACAAACTAACGTTTCGCCATACATTGCAGGTTGCATCTTTAGAGGAAATAGAATTCAAATCCGGGAAGGGGAGGTATTTAAACCTCTTTGAGCCAATCGGGCAGAACGACGGAGTTCTGGTTGGCTGTCACCGTTGGGCAAAGACGGATCCGGTGGAGAGTGATCGTGTGATCGATGATGCGTAGGAGTCCTTAGAGGATAAACTACTGGAGTCCAAGCTTCATTGAGTCTAAAACCATCCTCCCCGTTTATGTTGTTAGGTTAGCATTCTTATGCCCAATTAAACCAGTATTTTCAGCCACCGCAGGTTTTATGATGCGTTTGTGTTTGTCAATCAACTTTGTGCTCTCGCAATCTTAAGTCAATGGAACGACTAGTTTGTCCGATGTAGTTTGAGCCGCAAGAGCAAGGGATGTTGTAGATCCCAGCTGATTTAAAATTTGATATATGATCTTTTGCGGATCTGAAACCGTTTCCCAAAGTTTCATTAGTCCTAAAGACTGTCTTTATGCTATACCTTCTAAGAACGTGCCCAATCTTATCAGTAGTACCTTCACTGTAGGGCAGAAAAGCTAAGCCTTCCGAAGGTGCGAGTTCCTCCTTAGCCTTGGGCTGTTCCGCATTTCGGATGGCTCTCTGAATTTCTGTAGCTGTATAACCGTTTTGTTGTAATGACATCAAGAGATGACCTTTCTCTTGTTATAGGTGTTCTGCATCAGAGATTCGGACTGCTCTGGTTGTTAGAGTTTTGACCACAGTTGCTTTCTACATCGGGTGATGATGCGAATTTACATTTAAATACCTGTCTGTATGTGTTTTCTTTCTGTAAATTGCGTGCCCCAAGCTACCACTTGGTTTACGTGTAATATGTACGTCTAAGAATGGAATACTGCCATTTTCCTCTACTTCCATTATGGATTCGATATTATAATGGATTGAGCTTAGGTGTATTAGAAATTGTTCTAGTGTTTGGCATCCGTGAGACCAAATAACAGCAGTAACTTTTGAGATGAGAGACTTAAGCGGATTGCGATTAAGCCTTCTGTAAGTGGAATCGGACAATAGTGCTTCCATTGTTAAATTATAATCTGAGGTGTTCATCACAACAGTAGCATAGCCTTTATCTGCTATAAGTATGAGGACATCTTTGGTCTCTCTTTGTAATTTCAGTGCTTTTTTCTCATTTTTACTGACATTGGAGCGGGGGGGCTTCGTTCTTCTTATTATGCTTGATACATCCTGTCTTATGCTTTCAGATTTGACTGTAATAGTTTGTGAATTGCTGCTTCCAAGCCAGATACTATGTCTTCCACCGGAATGCGCTCGTGCTACACCATAGTTTATATCCTAAGGACTCCTAAGCACCATCGATCTTACGATCACGCTCCACCGGATCCGTCTTTGCCCAACAATGACAGGCAACCAGAATTCCGTCGTTCTGCCCGACTGACTCAAAGAGGTTTAAATACCTCCGCGAGTGAATAGAACACTGAACACAAATCGGGGAAGCGGAGGTATTAAAAGCTCTTTGAACCAGTCGGGCAGAACGACAGAGTTCTGGTTGGCCCTCACCGTTGGGCAAAGACGGATCCGGTGGAGCGTGATCATGTGATCGATGATGCTTAGGAGTCCTTTAAAGATAAACTACTGGAGTCCAAGCTTTACTGATTCTAAAACCATCCTTCCTATTTATGTTGTTAGGAGAAATTCATTTTACCTCGGCAGCAATAGCGATCGGTACTAGTTAGACCGCGCGACGGCCTAGCGGTACGGACAGCCC
>JABXWE010011857.1:0-23774 GCA_014611495.1 Limonius californicus | reverse complement strand
TCTGAAAATGTGTCTTCTGTCGGATAAGAAGTAAAGCCGTAGGTCCCGTGCCACTACGATGTGTGACACGTTAAAAATCACTACTGGAGTTGGAATTACCCCAGATAGGCAAAATTCTTAGTTAGGGTGTACAATGGGCCATATGGCCTAAGTACATAGAGATGCTTGGAAAACCGCGTCCTAGATCTCACTCTTTCAAAGCAAGCAAGCAAATTGTTTGCACAAACATTTCCTTTTTTTCATATCTCCTACAATTAACCTATCCCAATTATTTATGACTGTATATTCAAAAGTTTTCCTAGGAAAACAACTGACTGAGTTCGCTGATAAGTTAGACTAATATCAAAACAAAAATATACATTTCTTGAGTTTTTATTAACCTAAGTTAAATAAATGTGCTAGTACTTGCTGCAAGTTTTATGTTATAGTCTATTGTTAGAAAACACAAGGCGAACAACAGAAAAGGTACAACATTGAGAAGCTAAAAAAGCAGGAAGAATCCATACAATTCGAGGAAAATATCACTGAACGATTGCGAGAGGAACCACACCTAGAAGAGAATGAGATAAACCAACAATGAGAAGAATGTAAAAGAATAATAAAAACAGCAGCAGAGGAAACCGTCGGAAAAAACAAACACGCCCAAGGAATAACTGGTTTGACAAAGAGTGTGAAGAGGCCACGAAGAAAAAGAATGAGGCATATCTCAAAATGCAGAGAAAATACAGAACAAGAGCATTGATAGACGAATACAGAGCCAGGCGCAGAGAAGAGAAAAGGATTCACATACAAAAAAATTAAAAACACGAGAATGAACAGATTAAGGATCTTGAAAAACTAAGGAGCCAAAACGAAAGCAGGAAGTTCTATAAGAAATTAAATAACACTACGAGGGAATTTAAACCAAGAATATCTATGTGCCTAGACAAGAATGGACAAATCATTAATGAGAGAAATAAGATATATTTATATTTATATATATATATATATATATATATGTGTGAATTTCCTACGGCTGTCGCCGCCTTTCGCTTCCTAAACGCCATGCATTTCGATCTTGCCATTCATCGTCATGCATGTTTCTAGTTCTCATTGCTTCTTCTATGTTATCTTTCCATCTGGTTCGTGGTCTTCTTCTCTTCTGCTTTTGCCAATGAATCCATTCATACACTCTTTGAGGCCATCGCATATCTGCCATTCTTTTTAAGTGCCCATACCACAACAACTATGTTCATGCGTTCCTGTATTTCCTCGTTACGTATTCTTTCAATTCTAGAAACTTGGCAACTTCTTCTCCAAAAATCCATCTCCATGGCTCTTATTTTCTTTTGATGTATTTTGTTCATCGTCCATACCTCTGAGCCGTAAGTTGTCACACTTTCTGTTATTGTTTTGAATATTGTTCTTTTTGTGTTTTTTGTTATCTGATCGCTCCACAGAGTAGAGTTTACTAATTAGATTGTCCGTCTCCCTTGTGCGATTTTCTTCAATATTTCTTTATCTTTAATCCCTTCATTGGTAACTGTCACCCCTAAATACTTATATTCAGCGCAGCTTTCTATTACTCCGTATTCTGTTTCAAGATCTCGTCCTTGTCCTCCTATTACCATATATTTGGTTTTGTTCCTGTTCACTTCTAGTCCCCATACTGCATACTCTTCGATCAACTTTCTAATCATGTACTCGGCACCCTCCTCATCACCCGCTATAATGACTTGGTCATCAGCAAACAAAAGTGTATATAAATTATTGTCTCCTATTGGTAGTCCCATCCCTCTGCATTTTCGTTTCCAGTTGTATAAAGTTTTATTCAGGCATATTTTAAACAATGTTGGTGACATGGGACACCCCTGATGTAATCCTTTCGAACAATGAAACTCTTGTGATAAGGAGTTGCCTATTTTAACTCTGCTTACGTTGTCTTTGTATATTTGTTTGATAGCATTAATATATATTTCACTGATACCACTGTCATGTAGTGTTTTCCATAATTTATTGATGGGGACGCTGTCATATGCTTTTTTAACATCTATGAAGACCAAATGTAATTGTCTGTTATGTGCAATTGATTTTTCTGCCAATTGAGCTAAGCAAAATATATTATCAATGCAGGATCTGCCTGCTCTGAAGCCGCTCTGTTCTTGTTCTTTCTCTACTTCGGTTTCTATTCTCGATTTAATGATTCGTCCGTACAACCGTCCTATAGCACATGTCACACTAATCCCTCTGTAATTGGTACATTCTGATTTATTACCCTTCTTATATATTGAACTTATGTAAGCTGTTCTCCATTCCCTAGGAATTTCGTCACCTTGCAGACATTTATTAAAGATCTTCTTTATTACTTCTAATACAATACTTGGGGAATACTTGACAAGTTCAATAGGACAGCCTCCAGGACCAGGAGATCTTCTATTCTTCATACCTTGCAGAGCTGCTTGAATTTCTTTTATGGTTATTTCTTGGTATTCCTCATTATTAATATCTGTTGTGCTATATTGTACATTTTTATATTCGTGTCTGTTCTCTGACAACAATTGTTCATAGTAAAGTTTCCATTTATTTAAACTAATCAGTTGCGTTTTATTATTTTCATTGATCCTCAGCGTCTTAATTACTCTCCAGGCTTCATTTGGGTGCGTGCTTCCCATTAATCGGTCGATTTCAGCACACTTGTCTTGCCACATTAAATTCTTTTGTCTTGAATCTTCTCGCTTAACTTCTCTATTACTTCTTGCGTATTGTTTTCTATCTTCTGGGTCTTTCGTTACCAACCATTTTTCATACAACTTTTTCTTCTCCTCTACTAGATCTTTTACATGTGTATTCCACCAACTATCTGATTTTTTATTGTTCGACTGTGTTCTTTCTCCTAAAGATTCTTTAGCTGCTTTTATCATTTGTTGTTTTAAATCATTGTACAGAAATTCGGCACCACCATCTAAATTTTTATTTACGTATGCTGCTAATCTTAATCTATATAAGAACTGAATTGATTCATCGCAGAGTTTGTCTGTATTAAATTTTGGCGGCAGTGTTTTCTCTTGTACTTCAGCTTTTTTATGTATTGAATTGTTTATTGCGTACTTGAAGTATACTTTAGCTCTTATCATAAAGTGGTCTGATCCGCACTCCGCCCCTCTTTGTGCCCTGACGTCGATAACTTTAATACTAGACTTTTGTTTTACTATTATGTAGTCAATGATGGATTCCAGTCGTCTAGTTGGTTGTGTCCACGAAATTTGGTGTATTCTTTTGTGCTTGAAGAAACTATTTGTTATTTTAAGGGCAAACTGGTCACATAAGTCGATAATTCTGTTGCCATTGTCGTTTACTACATCTTCTCCATACCTTCCTACTACTTGGTCGTCTATTCTAGTCCCTACCCTGCCATTCATATCGCCCATTAAGAATATTTCCTTTCGTTGACTTATACTGCTGAATATTGTAGTTAATTGTCCCATAAATTCATCTTTTATGTCTTGTGTTGCATCGTTTGTGGGTGCGTACACTCCAATAATTTCTACTGCCTTGCCGAATATTTCCATACTAACCATAATAATCCTTTCGTTAACTTCCTCCCAGTTAGTAATATTTTTTTTTAATCTCTTATTTATTACTACGGATACTCCACACTTGGCTCTCTTACTTTTGTCTACACCGCTGTATATATGTACATAGTTTCCTTTTTCTTCTACACCTTTCCCTTTCTTTTTTGTTTCTGTCAGGACTCCTATATCTATGTGTAGCCTTTCTAGTTCATCGAAAGTTTCTTTATATTTTGTTGCGATTCCTTGAATATTCCACGTTCCAAAATTCATCTGCCTTTTTTGATTGCGTTTTCGTTTTCCATTATTTCCGTCCAGCTGTTTCCGAGGCTTCTTCTTAGGATATTTAGCTTTTCATAAATTCAGTTTTTAGGAGAATGAGGTGCTGGCCCATCGCTCAACCCCCAACCTGGAGGACCAGGGTATCTCTACTTAGTCTGGTTCCTCGTCTCCGACCTATCCGGCTAGGGAGGCCCTACCAGTAGCTACGATACCGCCGGCATAGCCCAGAGAGTCCTTAGAATACACAAGCCTCCTCACCCGGCAAAAGATGCCTTCGTCAAGGTGGAGATACCTCGAGGAGGACGTATGTATGTATAATCATATAAGATGATACTTTTATAAAAAATGTCTATAATAAACAAAACACATGCTGCCATACTTACGAAGAAAAAAGGAAAATAATACCGCCTTATGACTAATCGGAAAAAACCTACTTTTTAATTATAAACTTAGAGATACTTATCCACCGTGTAAAAATCAGCAATAACAGGACAATTAGTGGACAAACATATATCGAATCACTTTGTACCTTTCGTTAATTCTATGTGGTAACCAGGTACGCCTAAAGTATTTCCTAGGCCAATCCATTAAACATATATGATTAATCTTAATCTACCAATAAACTTAATAAGGAAGAAGTATGTAATTATCACGTTCAATTTCAATCTGGTTTTGTTTTAATTGAACTTTCGAACAAATCATATTTGAAGAATTTCACACTAGTATCAACAATTTTCATTAAAATGTACTACAGTGAGGTTGGTCCCCAGCGGGAATTACGGGCCTAAATTTTCGCGCCAAAACGATCGGCTCCAAGACGACCGGGCGCCAAAACAGCAGCGCACAAATGTCACTCGCCCCCTTTATTATATTTGTACAATCATTGGATTGCTCTCTCTATTTATTACAACAGAAGATTATGTACAGTGTTGTTACCGTATTCATCTAACGGTTTTTTTAACACTCAAATTTTCGCTTGATCAAACTATTAGAAAGTGCAGTTTAAGGACTCAAATCCCCATAGGAGGTATTGTACAGGGTGCGAAAAATAAAGTGTAATACTAATGTTCACATTAGTGCATTTTAAGGATTGAAACAGCCATAATCATGATAGCGTTTAATACTCTATGTAAAAATAACATTTAAACAAATTTTCACTTTCTTGGAAGCGAAAGTACATTTTGAAGGATAAAATACCCATCACAATGAATTTAAAATGTATTTTTCTTAAAAAGACTTTCAGAATATTACAAATCATCACTATTAAAATTAAAATAAATGACTTCAAGACTCGCTGATATTTTTTTGTTTGTGGTCGAATGTTCCCCGAACTAAATAACATAATTTGGTGACCGTAACAACATAATGGTTGAGACAGCCCGGAGTTAATACATCTATACAACCTACAAAGTGTATAGTTTTCAGGAACCTTAATTTTATTTACCATGCGATCTGGAAAACTAAATAACATATATGAGTAGTTAAACTCGAAATTTCGTACAGTCATGGCTGTTAATGATCTGAACAAACTTAATATATAACCTGTAACAATTTCGTATTCGAATTCTTTCTAATATGGTATAATGTAGTTATGTATGTAGTATTATTATATTTCATATTAAGAATTTAAAAAAAAATAAAAATTAGTTTTAGGGTTGCGAAAATATTAAGTAAGTGATAACGGCAATTATTATTATTAAGTGCAACGTATACAACCAGACGAATAAATATATTCAGTAAATGCTAAAATATAGCAAATTAATAGCAGCAATTGGCGAAAGCAATAAATTTAAATAAAAACTGCTGATGAAAGCATGTAACAAACATATATTTTACGACACAGTTGATTTCAGTTGCAAGTAGTTTGCTATTTCTGACACCAATTGCAAAAAATGTGGGCAATGGCCTAGGATTGAAATAGTTGTTGTTTTTGCCAATCAAAGAATCAGACGTTCAGTATAACGCTTCATATAAATAAAGAAACTACTATAGCAACTATTTCAATTTTAATATGCACATTTTGATTTTACATACAAATATTAATTGCTATGAAAATATTAAATGTTTTGACAATATTATTAGAATATTTCAGAGACTTATGCAACCCCAGAAGAGTCTTTTGGTTAGCTATTCCGAATTTAGTTTCAAAACATACTTTACAAATGTCCACTTAAATTTCGCAACATTCAAATTTTCAAGAAAATTTCGTTTTCCTTCTCGACTTTTCCTATTTTAGTATTAAAATCTCCATCGCCAACATGGAATTTCTCCCACATTTTATGCTTTAATTTCTGAATTACCAAATTCGAAATAGAACTTCTACAAAATTAATGAAGCTTATCCTATTTTTTTTTAGAAAATCCTAAAATCCAAATTCCAATTTTATAAACGCAATTTTTTGCGAACAATTACTACCTGTAATTTCAAAATTATGGATTATACTGCTTCGATAAGACCATTTTACAAAAATGTGCTTTTAATCAATAGAGTTTTGACAATTTCCATATACCAGTGTTTCTAATTTCTAATATGGTCATAAAAATATCAAATGATTTGTCAATTTTGGAATATTGCAGAAACTTATGAAAACGCAGGAGAATATTTAGATTTGTTATTCCGAAGTTAATATCAGAATAAAGTTCAGAAGCTTCTGGAATCAAAATAGGTAGATGTAGATTCCTCAGTCGGCTGACAACTAATTCTGAAATGTTGTATTCTTGAGCAAGAATTATTTTTTCATTGTAATTACTGATATTTCTTTGTAACTACATAAAATAGTTGTCTTTAGAAGTAACAATGGTATTTTTATGATGTTCTTGATTTTATAGTCAATAAATAGTGTGCATCTTGGAACAGAAAGTAGTCGAATGTTATTTGCATAATGAACCAAATATTAATGGGATATGGGCATATTAAGAACAAAAGTGTTTACAAAATATTATATCGAATATCCAAATGCGTTTGTTGACTTAAACAACGCAAATAAATCTTAAATCCGCTAGTAAAACAGTTTCGTAAGACAGGAAGCGGTACCAAAAAGAAGTGTAGTGGGCGACCTCTAAAAAGGTACGGTGAAAATTATCAGAGCTGCTAGGAAAATAATGGGCAGTGCTTATCACATGCATTTTTCTACAGAATCGGTTTACACCATGTTGCATTCACAATGTGCAATTGTTTTCTTATCGACTTACATTTAGAAAATATATTAAACACAGAATAACATTTTTTAAGCTAGCCGCCTTTGCCTGCGTTTGTCAGAACCCCTAGGCCAAGAAGCAAGCTTTTTAGAGTAGTGAATCCCGCCGTTTCCAGTCCTTGTCAAAAACTACAGCGCGTGGGTATGAAAAGCTAAAGCTAGTAGCCATAAATGTGAAGAACATATTATGGTCGTTTGATTTTGCCGTTTCATCCGAATTAGTTTTATTTTAATTGCCGCTCTTAAGCCGATTACTATTTTCATTATTTTCAAAGATTAAATTTATGGGAGACCATTTTCGAAACTTAATCAAACGCTTGTCGCGCTTATTTAGCCTGTTTGGCTCCGACCGAAAACAGTTCCGTTTGCCTATAGAATGGCCCTGGAAATTTTATGCTTCCCGGAAGTTCACGTGCAAGATTTATTCTAGAACCCTTGCACCATATTTTGCAATATAATGAAATCTTCCAGCTATTGGGTGTTCATATTTCGTCCTTTCTTCCGTCGATTTTAAATCTCCGTTCAACCCGGTTGCTGCAGGGGCGGCTTGGGTTTTCGATGGGTTTCCATCGCGTGAATTTTCGTATCGCTGTTATCGCCGTGGGGTGAACAGAACCATCGACAAGTGTCGGATTAAAGAAACACGCTGAATTTTAACCCTTGAAAGGCAATTCATTGCGAATTTGAAGATCGCCTTTGGTGGATTATTATCGAACCCTTTCCTGTCCCCCTGAATGTGCCGCTGCTGGACAAACAACTTGGAAGTTTGTGCGGTAAGAATATTTCGTTCTGAATTTTCCAGTTTTCTTCCCGAAGAACTTCCTGGCGATTGCTGGCGCAATCTCGATTCCAGCGTTGAGTGGCGTGCCTATGATTCCTTTGCCTGCTTCTCGAATAACCTAAGAGCACCCTAAATTGTGCCGCTTCTCCCTCTCTACTCCCTACCGAAGAAAATCAAGGTAAAACAAATTGTTAATTGTGTTGTGAAAACTTGTTTCGGGTTTCATTTTCAAGTTTCAAGTGCTGAACCTTTTTTTTTATACGACCTAATGCGACCTTCAGTCGCCAGTTGTCTTTTTTTTGTTAACTGTAAAGTGCAATTATAAATTGTAATTTTTGTAAACTCGTAGTCACTGGCTGCGCAGATCTATGGTTGGGAAAATAATGCCGCAAACCAGGGGCGGCGAGCCTTTATCTTGTTCGAACGTTCCAACTATCCTTGTATTAAGCCATAAATAATACCATTTTCAATGTAATTTTTGTTTTTGTATTATGTGTAACCAATTTCAAATAGTAGAATTATATATGTCTTAAAATTCACCATATCTTTTATTTCTTGCTATTTTTATTTTATTGTGTGCGTAAACTTTGTAAGCTTTATATACGAGGAGGCACAATATAGGTGAGTCCGATTTCCGTAAGCTACTGGCTTCTCGGCCTTTCACGAGAACCAGGAATCAGCTGTAATTTGAAAGGTGGATCCCGATAATTTTGACCTACTCTGTACACAACTAGGTACGAATTTCCTCCCGTAATCGTTTCTTGTAAACCACCCCTACTCCTTTGAGCTTAGACAAAGGCGTTTTGCATCTTTCCTGTTGAGGGTCGACCAAAAAGCTCGTTTGGATCGTAACAAACATATGGGTCTGGGAAAAAATAAACGTTGTAATTTTTGACAAGGGCTGTAAATTTCGATATGCACCTCTTTAAGAAGATTACTTTCTTGATGTAGTAACTCTAACATCTGCTCTAGTAAAATGATTTATCATATTGGTTTTTTACAATAGCCACTGCCAAGCATGGTACACTGGCTGTACACTACCGTGGTACAACCTATGGTTACCTATGGATCGCTGGTGTGGTGGCCTAAAGTGGAAAAAAGACAAGCTAGGTTGAAGCCATCCAAACTCCAAAGACTTGCATGCTTGTGTATTACATGTGCGATGAGAAGCACCCCAACAACAGCCATGGAAACCCTACTAAACCTGCCTGCTCTTGATATCATAATCAAGGCGGAGGCTAGGTTAGCCGAGTACAGGCTGAAATACAATGAAAGCTGGGAAACCAGCACTATTTCTGGACACACCAGGATAGAAAACATTATCATAAACTCATTACTACAAATGAGAAGTGACATGATGCCAATCAGGCAAAACTACAACAAACCCTTCAACATCCAGCTAGACTGGAACGAGGGGATAATTCAAAGCCGTGGTCAGACTAACAAGCTAATCTGGTATACAGATGGATCTAAAACTGAGAACGACACTGGTGCAGGGATATATGGCGCATCTCCCCAATTTAATGCATATGTATTTATAGGGAAAAATGCCACAGTATTCTAAGCAGAAACTCACACTCTAGACAGGTCTACAAAAGAACATTAAAAGAAATTACAAAGGAAAAGATATTATCGTCCTAACAGATAGCCATGCTGCTATAAAAGCCCTAGCTAGTCACCGGATTAACTCAAGATTAGTCTGGGATTGTCTACAAAACCTAATAGTTCTGGCAAACCACAACAAGGTAACCCTAGAGTGGGTTCCGGGACACAAGGGTGTACAAGGCAATGAAAATGCTGTCACACTTGCGAAAAAGAAATCAGAAACACCTTTTACTGGCCCTGAACCAGTAGTTGGAGTCACCAAAATCACTGAACTCCGTGAATGGATTGAGACATAGTAAAGCAATGCTAAGGAAACCATCAAGACAAATCCTAGTGAAGAGACTACTAAACCTGATAGAAACGGTAAAACTCTTCACTGAATAGGCAACATGATGAGCGACACAATAAGCCTTAAGGCTGCGGTGTTCTGGAATTATAACCATATCTCGTCAAACACGCATCAAAAAAATAGTGACTACTATGTTTATAAGTGAGGTTATGTGTAGGAGTGCATAAGCAACGGCATGCCTTCACATAAAGATTAAACGCCGACCTATTTGACTCCTGTTTGCAACATTATTATATTATATATTAACGTGTCCCTTTCAGTCATTTTAAATATTTACCCTGGCAGTAAAAGGATAATTTAATAAAATTGGCTTATTTTTCTCGGTGCCCTTTAAATTAATTAGGCGTTTGCGTAATCACCCAGACACCCTCATTAATCTCTTTTGCCTTGGAATTTCTATAAAACCATAAATCTTGAAAAACTGCCAGGAGAGATGAACTTTCAGCACCGACGTAATAATAAATGCTACCCTGTTATCGATTACACCTATTTCTCGGAAAACAATAGAGCTCAAATGGCAAATCCGTGATGAAATGTCAGCTGACGAGCCTGAGAAAAGGGGCTTATCGCACCGGTACACCATCCCAAGCACGTTTGTGCTGTTCGGAGTAAATGCAACCATAACAACTTTTTAACGTTTACGCCGTTGCAGCTGAAACGGGCAAACGAGCAAGGCTGATTGCCATTTAGGTGCAGTCGTGACCAACATCTTCATTGCACGCTGCCTTTTTGATCCTCATCCGTAATAATAAAGGGCAGCAGTAAATTTCCCCAGGTTTACGCAACGTTTAAGTTGTGCAAAAATGTGGAAGAATGTGCAGAACCTTGTTTGCAGCCGGTGGCCTTAAACCAAGATTGATAAAATGAAACCTTTTTTATAATTAACTCATAATTACACGTTACATCGTTTTCCGGAGGTTATCTTTAATCTACCTGTGCTTATCTACTGAAATATTTAAATTCAAACGCGTGCACGGACGTTCCGCTATACAATAAACATACAAATGAAAATAGCATTGCATTATTCACAGCATCAAGATAAGTAGGACAAAATTATTGTCCGGATAATTTCTGTCGTTCATAAATAACTGATACGGCACAGTTGTAAATAAAAATTCCATTTATGGAAATGCATTTGAACCAAGGAGTGTCGGTGAAAGCTACAGGCATTAGTACATAACATGGTGAGCATGTGCTTCAAAAAATGCAGCCTTGATAGACAGTACCATCATTAATCGCAGATGTTTCCCATTACGTAACGGTTTCTTCCGTTAATATTCTCTGTTTACTTTCTTTTACGCCTCCACTTCTATGTCTAATTGGATCATGATTTAAAAATGCCCGCCTATTAAATTATTAAAGTGATTAACAGTTACTTCTGAATAATGCGCGCAATTTAAATTGAATATTCATGCAAACACACGCACTTCACGTAGGAACTTATTTACCTTGAGATTTTTTTTAAAACACAGCATGCCAGGGAACAGGTGCAGCAAACACTGACAAACGAGACACATTAAAATGATAAGACTAGAAATCTAAACAACTGCGTGTAATTCCTCCGTAGGTGAGCAGGTTTGTGTACACAAAAACCTGTTCGACCTGACCATTGAAAGATGTACTCGTTCATAATTAACCGGAATGGAGAAAATCCCAAATTGTTGATGTCATCTGATTTTAGAACATTTCTTCTAATTAAACCAAAACTGCTTTTGAAACGGCGGATTTGAATTTTAAAACTAAAATTCCTTGTAATCAACACTGCAAAACTAGCACAGGGAAGTGGAGAAATCTTCCTTGAGGCAACCTCGTTGGACTAGCAAGGAATTAGAAATCAAATAAAGAAGTCAGGAACAAAACAATATAGAAGAAATTAATTACATGTAAATAAATGTAAAATAATATTACAATTTCATAAGACCTAATAATACGAGGAAAGTTTGAATTTAAACAAGAATGTTTAAATAAAAACCTCATCTAACGACAGTTCCAAAAATTAAATTAATTGACTCTTGGGAATATATCCATGGCAACTGTTTTGCTATAATATTATTTTGCCAGCTACAGTAGCATAGAACAACGTATATTTATCTTTTTTTAGAAATGAAGGTGTAAATTGCACTGAGCTTCTTACAATACTCCAAGCACAATGCGGCGATCAATATACTTCTAAAATTCGGGTGTTTGAGAGCCTTAGAGATGGGAGAACTCCTATAGAAAATAAGTCGCATATGCGACTACCTGCAGCTTCGGTTAATCGTGAAAATGAAGAAAATGTTACTCTGCCCTTATTCAGTAACACAGATGCGTTCGTCGAATTTCTCAAAATTTACAAATTAGAGTCGCAAGTGTTGAAGACATCATAAAAACAAGCTAAAGGGAGGTGAGTGCCGGATGGATTTCGCCCTTGTTGACAAAAGAACATATGTTGAATCGTTTGTAAATCGCTTCTTCTTTACTGCAGCGATATATGATGAAGTTTTGGACTCAATTGTGACAACTCATGAAACCTGGACCCGTCTCACAGGTTTACGTGGCTACCGGATTAATGCAAAACTGTACGAACTTAAACATCGACTAGCCCGTTTGCTGATTAGATAGATTTTACTTAAAATGCACGCTGCCCGGTGCCGTAGTTATTTTCATTCATTTTCAATATTTAGGCAATTTAATATAGAATTAATTCCACGATCATCTAAATTATCTAATATAACTTTAACTGGAAAAGTTGTTCTACCACGATGAAATTAAATATATTATCTTACTTATATTGTAATACAACTTAAAATGCTTCCTGCTTAAACTTAAAATTGTATGTTCGGTTTGTATATGTCATCCACCAATGATTCTCTAGCTACGTTATCCATGATACACATCGCATACAATACAGTTCTAATGATCATTTGTAGGAGTATAAATACTCCACGGGATTAATAATATTTATTGGCTTTTAGCAACTAGTTGGCGCCGTATTACACGGTTTTTATATCACATTCAAATTTATTTTTGTTTGCCATTATGTGGAATTATAAATCAACTTATGAAGATCCTGAAAGCAAGCATTATCAGTTGTTACGCCTGGAATGTGGAAGAAACCGTGGAATATGCAGAAAAAATAATTCAAGAGTGGCGGGAACGTGAACATGTGATTGAAGAAAGAAATCCAATTGTAATTACGTTAGATTTGGATTCAGACTCGAACTATACTATTGATAGCGATGATTATGGTATAACTGCTTATTAACCTGATTTATTACAAATTTCTTGTTGAAATTAAAAATTATTATTGGTGACATTTTTTACCTGTAACATTTTGTACGACAACTGTATACTACTATTATTATTATTCGATATTATAAATTGTAAAGGCCACAAGTAATTACATTCGAATTCATAACAAATGGGGAATAATACTAAATGGAAAAACTATTCTTCATCTTCTGTATCCTGTTTTGGATATACGCCTCCCCCATAGTGTTCCATTTCTTCCTGTTTTGTGCTTCTCTGTACCACAGAGCAGCCGTCTTTCCGAGATCATCCGACCACCTCATTATGGGTCTACCTCTACTTCGACTCTCTGCCCATGGCCTCCATCTTATGATCTCGTTACACCATCCCTCTTGTGTTTTCACTGCGTGGCCGGTCCAGTTCCACTTCAAGCGTGCTACTCGTTCGACTATATCGGCTACTTTTGTCTTCTCTCGGAACCATTCATTGGTTATATGGTCTTTCAGGCTTATGTTCAGCATCCTTCTTTCTATTACTCTTTGATTCACACGAAGTTTGTTTAAGATGCTTTTTGGTGAAGGTCCACGTTTCAGATCCGTACGTTACCACCGGTAATATACACTGGTTGTAACGTTTTGTTTTTAGGTGCACTGGTGTCCTTATCTGCATTACGCCTTTAATTTTCCGTATGCCGCCCAACCAAGTCTTGTTCTTCTTTCAACCTCTGCTGTTTGGTTTTCTTTACTAATGGTAACCAACTGCCCCAAATATATATAATTCTCTACTCTTTCAATGCTTTTTGATTCTGTTCTCATCCCTGCGTTTCTTTCTTCATTTGTCATTACTTTTGTCTTGTCTAAGTTCATTTCAAGTTCCACACTTTCCGCAGCTTTATTCAGGTCATTTATCATTGTTTGTAGTTCCTCTCTACTCTGTGCTATCACAACGGTGTCGTCCGCGAGTCTTATGTTGTTAAGTCGCTCACCTTCTATCAGTATTCCTTTACGTTCCCTTTGTAATTTCTTAAATACGTCCTCCAGAGCCAATGTGAACAGTTTTGGGGACATCACATCTTGTCTTACTCCTCTTTTTATATGTACTTTTTCGGTGTTTGCGTGCAGAAAAACTATTATTTCTTCTAAAATTCAGTTTGAAGTGTTTCCAAACAAAACGCGGTAAAAACGCGGGCCACTGAAATTTACCAAATGTTTTGGTGTAAACCAGACACTCTAATAGTCGCCTGTCTCGCTTCTATGCATTACTTAAACACCAAATAAATATGAACACTCTTAATCGTTTAGGTTCTGTGTTGAAATGCGCTATAACTAAGATCAAAATTAAATAGAACCAATATTTGAATGTCGAAGTAACTTATATGCGCTAATCCGATAGCTAGGTAAACCTCTGAGAAAGAATATATATTATTTTACTCCCGAGTTAAGACGTATAAGCATGTAGTGATGCCACACCACATCTCCAAAGCCAAAGAAAGCATAAACTGTGTTGTCAACTGGTAATGTGACAATGAATGCAGACTATTATTCGACCCTTTTGCGCGATACAGTTAAGCAAGTGATCGGGAACTATAGGAAGAGAAGACAAAGTTCTGTTTACTTTCTCCAAGATACTGCTTGCCCTCATACTGCTGCAAGAACAATTAAATCCATAAAAAAACTTCTGTGGGACCTGCTTCCGCATGCAGCATACAGTGCTGTTGTTGCTTTCGCCGATTTTTATTTGTTTGGCCCACTAAAAGATTTCAATCAAAAAACGACGTTATTGAAGTTGTTCAAGCAACTCAAAAACTTCTTCCAAAAAGATATTAAAAATTTTCGGTGCAAGGCAGGGGAACTACACCGAACAGTAATAAAGTTTTCGTCATTGTAAAACTGGAATACCACGGTTATAAATACCTTCCTATTTAAATTTGAACACTACTCATATATTGATATAACTATCTTTCTTAATCTACTCTTCGTTTACCCACATCTATTATCCGTCAGGGACGAGATCGGGAGGATGTCGGACATGTGAAATAGACGAATAATATAAACTTCTTAAATCTATTAATTGTATGTGGCCTTGGTAGTTTTGCGGATCAGCCACTGGTAAGGAGAAGCATCGTTAACTGCAACCTGACGTCGACTGGTTACCGAGCTCGATACCAACTAATTTTCCAGGTTCCTACCGAGAGACTTCGCATTCAGAACCTAACACTCTTACCACTTTTTCTTGTTTATTTTTTTATCATTCACGCTACTTTTCTTCCGCCAGGAACCGATTTCGCATTACTTTAGTGGGGTGCGGACGTTCCTTACATACTAACTATTCATGCAACATGCACCCTAAACGTAACTAAGTGAAATACGATCGTCGCCTAAGCCGGGGTTTGACCCCGCGGCCGATTGAACCGCATTTCACTGTGACCGCGACTGACAGCGCTTCTTCGCACTGCCCCATCGAGGTCCGTCTTACCACTGGACTCTTCGGCGTCTTTTCTGTCTAGTTATACCCTCGTTTAACAAGGAGAATGGGGCCCATAAACAAACAAATGCGATTACTCCTAAACGTCATACTAGACGTATATCGTCCTAAATTCCAGAAATTAGTTATTATTTCCTCTACAAACGTACTAAACAACGCGTATCCCACAGATTCAGCTACTTATAATAAAAACCTACTCTGAATTAGCGTCAACTAAACAAGTTTGCCAATAACGCAAAGCTATTACCAACAAATTGCAGGAAATATTAAAATTGCAGCAAAGTCGGAAGAAACAGGAAGTTCCCAGCAATTTGAAAATAAATCTAAAGATCATACGGTGAATATTACATAATTATACCGATGATATAAGACAGGCCTACGAGCTAAGTGTTTCTAAAAGAAAATGTAGAATTACTACAAAATTAATCAAAATGTTTAGTATCGGAAGAAAATTCAAAATAAGATCATAACTAACATTAGCACACAGTTCTCACTTAAATAAATTGTAATTAGTTTTTTTACCAAAGATTTACAACTAGAAACGGCATCAGTTAAGAGCACACTTGAAATACTGACCTTAATAAATTTAACAACATATGTATGTATTTATGATCCAACCGATACTTCCCACGAACCCTACATAGGCAATTTTTTACATCAAGTAGCAGCTCATGAATTTTTCTGTGATCAATTTCAATTTCGTAAGACAGATGAAAATAAACAGGTATACTATTTACATAAAGCAGTAAGACTCCTGTGGTTTGTCATTGTAAGACTTCTTCTTCGGCTTCAACTTTATTTACGTCAACAACTGTGTACTAATTGACTATTACTATTTACTATCAGTGGCGGCTCGCCAAGTGAAGTAGATGAAGTGCCTCTTCACCTAAAATTTTCATTCAACTGCGAATATTTATTTAAATTGCGTAACAAATTATCTATCGGCATTACACCTATTAGGAGTCGTTTATTTATGGCATACTCGTAGGTACAATAAGCTAAGTGAAAAAAACAAAAATTTTAAATGCAGTCCGTCATAAAAAACCTTACCTACCACACTCGAGCGATTGTAGTGAAGAGTCGGCCTCAAACGTATTTTAACTCTGCACTTATACCTCCGTTGCCATGGTAACGCCTACGTCACTCTCTAGAGTTGGTTCACGGTGAATCGCGCAAGTGAAGAGTTGACTCGCAAGCAACCGCAGAACTTCATATTGCGGTTTTTTATTTTATTCGTTCGTTTATGAGTTATAGTTAATTGGTAAGCCGGTGGTTAGCCGTAGTAGCAGAAATAGGCCGACGTTAAATAAAAACAAAAACAAACAAGATTAGGTTAGGTTAGGTTAGGTTAGCAAATGTTTACATTATCTAATTAGAACATAAATTAGAACAAGGTTTGGGACCCATATTCTTGACCAGTGCCAAAATTTCTTAGTTCACCGATTACAAATGGTTATGCAGCAGCCCAATACTACAAAAATTATTTTGTTGAACTTGCTTGCTCTTTTGTACAAAACAGTCTGTCTGGAACAAGGAGGTATTTGCAGATCTATTAAATATTACAAGGGCGTTACATAAACATGCCGACTGTAAAGATCATTTAATATGTGCATTGTAGTTAAATAATTTTGAGAAAAATCAAACACCATAGGCGATGCTTTAAAAGAAAACGCGAGACTTTTAAAGCACAATATAATCTAAATGTTCGATTAAATAGACTTTTCCTCCAAACAGTTATCGACACAGTTTTCTACTTAAGCAAGAATTAGCGTTTCGCGGACACAACGAAAGCAGTGACTCAGAAAATCGTGGAAATGTCAAAGAACTTTTAGCGTTATTAATATCAAAAAGTCCGATAGAGATTAAAACTCATTACGACAAGATTAAACTTGTTATATTTTTTCTATTTGTTATTATTAGGGTTATTATAATAATACTTCGCCTATTTTTTCACCCGCGAGCCGCCACTGTTTACTATGTGCCCTATTTTAATGTCCGTTATACAGCAAACTAGTCAAACCCGTCGAGAGAAGGAAGGGACAAAGAAACGGCAAGTTTCACAGCACAATTCATAACTGTCAAATATACTACAGCAACCGGAACCGACAACTTAACGAACTCTTTGCAGTACGGCAGGTTGCATATATCCCACTATATTGGGCAAGCTATTCATTTAATGTGCTAGGCGAATAGTTCTACACTAACAATAAGTGTTACTGCAGTACTACAGGATGCAACAGACTTGAAACTTTGTATATAATTAATTCATATAGAGGATATACAACAGTATAATAGTAACCTAAGTGCAAGAAAATTCCTGAAACACCGTATCCTCGATGTCGTCCATTCAACACCAAACAGCTTACTTATTACACCCAAAAAATTATGAGCATTTCTATATACTTGCCATGTATAATACTACTAGAAAATCTTGCTCTTTTGAATTAAAAATAGTGGGCTAGCAGTTGTGGACGTTTGCTTCTAAATCTGAGAGTGGCGTGTTCACACTTCGGGGGATAAACAGACTTCTCAAGACAGGAAATCTGAAGGTGTGCGCCTTCTACTGAAGAAGAAATAAAACCGTAGGTCTCGTGTCCTACCTTTGGAACCCTTACTGGAATTGCGATTACAACAAATAGGCAAAATTCTTAATAAGGCTATCTTTAATAGTCTCCACATCCCACAATTAGACCAATCAGATATACAGTTCACCGTAGAATCCGAACGACACAAATACAAGAGAAGGTTTAAGCATCTTAATGCCACGATTGCCGAGGCCAGAATGAGGAGTTGTGTATGGTGGGTTGCAGTACTAAATATTTATTTGGCGACTCCAATCTAAGGCATATTCGACGTTTGTTCGGAAATCGTATCTTTACCAACTGAACTAATCTTATCCGAGTCAAAAATAGTCCGCAAATTCACCACCTAGATCTCGCTCAGTCAAACCATAACAGAAAGTAAATCAAAATGTTAAACCATAAACTACTTACTTGTCACGTGCGCGCCTCCTGGGAGCCAAATTTCCCTCAATAATACTTCTGACCTCCCGTCCTCCTGACGAATCGCCATCAGAAGTCTGAGTAGTATCCTCGCCGCTACTTTTAGTGTCAGTCTTATGTCTATCACTAGATTCTTCCAGGCGCGACCTTTCACTGAAAATTTTTGCCAATCGCGCACTAATAGGAACACAATCAGACTTGCTTTCTTTATCACTACCAGAATTAACACTAGCAGATTTGGCACCGTTTTCCGGGTCGGAAGCAGACCCGGATTCGTCGGAAGAAATACCTTCGTCACGCGCAAAATCCGTGGTTTCGTGTTTGAGAATTGAACGCAAGCCCTTTGTGGAGGTTTCGTGAGGCTTTGGCGAGTCATTTTTCTTTAGGACAGATTTTAGGGAATCCGGGAATTTGGGTGACGTTCTAGTACTTACAGGCGACACGCCCACTTTGGACTTTAATATTCCCTTGCGTTCCTTCTGGGACGCGCTGTCGTCCTTTGACGCGTCTGCAAGAGACGATAACGTTAAAGCATTGACCCAGTTTTAAACAATATAAAAAAGCTTGAAAATAAAAAACTAAGAAAGGCACACCTAAAATAAGAATGTTGCGTTTTCTAGTGGGAGGGGCCCTTGCTGATTCAACTTCCTCTAAAGTAATTGGTTGAGTTTGAAATCTAGTTAAGCGGGGTTTCGGCTTGTCACGCTTCGCTTCCGAAATTGGCGAGCTGAACAATCTGATTCTTTCAGAAAGGCTTAAGCGCGAAGGTTCTGCCTCGTCGGGTTTAAAATCTGCAGGGCAACATGCAAAGCAAATAAAATTAAATAAAAGAAAAGCATAAAAATAAACACAGCATGCTACGGTCATCAAAAACTCCACATACCAGCTTCTGAATCAGGTTCAGCATCCTTTTTGAATCTGGAGGCTTCCTGCACTTCATTTACAGTTACCGGCTGAGTTGAAAATCGACTAGAGCTGGGTCTTTCAGGACCATCGACCCCCTTACGACTCCTCAACTTAAAACCACCTGCTCCGCCGCCTGCAAAGAATGTATGTAATAAAAGGATCTTCACAAGAAAAAAAAAACAAATTTACCTCTTTTCAGCAAATTCTTGGCCTCTTCCGCAAGGGCTTTCATTTGCAGCCTAGCAGGTTCGATTTTATCGGGTTTAGGAGGCGTTGGAGTGGGTGGTTTTTCCTCTTGTTCCAATTCCAAGCCATCACCAAGAGACTGAAATGCAGAGTCGGAAGACATTTTGCCGGAAATGCCGCTGTCGAATGTTGTGTTTGGAAGTGAACCAGAAAGTAGCGTTGTAAGGTGGTTTTCAGTATCGAAGGACGTTAAATCCAACAAGGAGTGAGCATTATGGTTACTGGTATCACTTGATGTCAAAATGGGACTAGACAGTGGAAAACTTGGCGTTGGCAAGTCCTGTTGGAAGGGACTGTGAGCTAAGCTGAGGCTATAAAAAAAATTAATTTAATAGATATTCACATCAGCAAAAAATAAGTCAATCACAATACCCAAACGCACCAACCACTCTAAACCAAACTATTCTAGGTGTGTTTACACAACAAAAACAATGAGGAAACCTATTCTGTGCACACAGGCGAGTTGCAAGTGACTAAAAGCGTCGTTTAAGAGTCGCAATTCGCAACGGCGGGTAATTTTTAGACAGATTGTAAATTCTAAAGATAGCGAAGTATTTTGGCAACAGGCGCTAAATAAAATCGACCACGTAAAAATCAATCAGCTTGTTTCCCGAATTATGAATACCGAAGGCGGTGACTTTGAAGGAACATAAGCGATACAAGTTGTGCTAGCGCAACTATTTTAAAATTATCCCAGCTTTAATGGATTGCATTATTTGACCTCATTCCTACTGCAATATGCAACGCATTTGTATATTTTAAGGAAAATGTGTCCGAGGAATCTCATACTCCGCTTTATTTTCGTTTTATATTTTGATAATCTCGACATTGAAACTACTTGGCAAACGAATGAATTTTTAAATTTCGGAAATATAAAAACAGCTGTACGTATTATTTTATCCAACAATCTATTATGAAAACGTAGATAATTGTTGAAGCGAATAGATTAGCAACAAAAAAATAATAATATTATTGTTTTTGTGAGTAGATAATAATTATGATTAATACGTTTGTGATAATATTTAAAAAAATAGGGGACTGCCTATACAAAAGTTAAACCTATTAAACCTACCTTGCTTCTAATTCATGATAAGTAACTGGTTGCGTCCTATGACGTTCGCTGTTTCTCTTCGGATTAGACCTTTTCGGAACAGCACCAGTTGATAGTCTTTTCTCTATATTAAGTACCATATCACAGACCGACAAGGGCCTCGGTTTTTGCAGTTCCCGATCCTCAGGAGGACTAATAGTAAACGGAGTATTTACATTAAAATCCGTACAGATGGTATGGGATCTTCGGGAGCTCCTTTGATGCCTGAATACGCCATTAGATGTCTGTACCGTGGTGGAAGAAAAACCTTCATCGGCGTAAAACGACAAGCGAGGACGAGGAGAATTTTCCCTCGACGTCGTTTGCTTGAGAATGGGCCGAACTTCGGACTCAGAGGAATCATCCCCAGCTTTTTGATAAGCGTACTTATAAGAACTCACGTGGTGAATCGATTCTATTACTTCGGGATCCCTCTCCTCCAGTGAACTCTTGGTATTTTTCAAAATGGGTTTCTTAGGTCTGTCTTCGCAATCCTCAGTGTCAGTACTAGATTTCTTCTTTAGAATTGGTTTTGGTACTTCACTTACTGAACTGTCTCCAGAAGGCTGATCATCTGAAAAACTCTTTTTCTTCAAGATTGGTTTCACGGGTTCGTTAGGCTCCAAAATTATCTCGGCCCCACCAGCAGCTGCCAAGATTACAGCCGTCGCTATAGAAACATGGGGAGAATTGATATTAGAGCCTGCACTACTTGTTCCCGATTTTCGCTTCAAGATTCCATGAGGTTCCGGGGAATTAATGGGAGGATCAACTTCATCTTCATGTCGTGAAGGTCGCCTCTTCAAGATGCCATGTAATCCAGATTCTGGTGATTGGATTCGCACAATTTCTTCCAGGGATGATCTTCGTTGGTTTTTCAAAATGGAGCGCGAATCGCATTTACCCATCAGAGCGCCTTCGGGGCTACAACTTCGATGCCGCAAGACTTGAGCTTCGTCTAAACTTCGTCGCTTCTTTAGGATGCCTTGCTTTTTACGGTTTGTAGATGGATCAACAACATTTGGAGAAAACGTAACAGGAGGCGTGTTCGTTGTGGGTATGCCACCTTGAAGCCGAAATTCATCCTGCGACACTTTCCGTTTAAGTATCGAGACGGGGGCGGCAATAGGTGGGCTATGAACGACGGTAGGAACCACCTCGACGAATGGTTCTTCGATAGATTTCTTTTTCAAAATAGAGTGAGTTTGAGTTTTACCTGAATCACAGATTTGAGGAACACGAGTATCAGCCTTAGTTTCAATTTTTACATCTACTTTAGAAGTATCTTTAGTAGGTCCTTCGTGAGTGCTTAAGGGCCTCGATTTGATACTGGTTGAAGCTTTTTTACTTAAATCAACGTCGCGTTTTGGTGAATCGCGATTCTTATTGGTAAGCCGTTCGACCCTTGCCAGAGTCTCGCGGGTCAACGCGGTAAGTTCGTCCATTCTTCTAGATACATTGGACGACCTCCGCTGTTTCGCTATGGGTTGGTCGCTGTCTAAAACTGGCAGCTTACTTCTCTCCTGCTTAATAGGAGTTTTAACGCTACCTTTAATATTTTCCTTATTAGCTAATTTTGCGCTATTACTACTATCAGAATACGAATGGCTATAATCTAGTTCGGGGGTGGTGGAGAGTTTGGGAGATTTATCCTTAGCCCTTTTCGGAGAACACCGGCTCATTTTTCCCATATCAGAATAAGACACGAGGCGGCCCTTACGAGCGTTTTCCATGTGGATGCTAAGTTCAGATTTCTTAGGGGTTGTTCGTGCAATCGGCGAGGCAGTGCTTGAAATAACCGACGAGGCAGTGAGGCTATCACTTTTGGAGTTTTCATCGTTTGGACTGAGATCCTTAGCGGTTTGCTGAAGAACTTCCGGGGGAAAAAAGCGTCTGCGACGTCTTCTATTTAAAACGTCATCTGAAAATAAACATGTTACCCTCGGGTTTAGAATCTCAATTCGAATAAAGGCTCAGACAGGAGACAGGTATTTGCTAAACGTCAATTATGCATACCAAGCGAGGTTTGCGACGTCGGCGTCTCGACGGTTGCCAAGACAACCGCCTCGCTACAGCTGCAGGATAATGAAAAGAGGTGAAAATAAAAGTACGCTGCTTTATGGAGAAAAATATGCTACAAGCACCTGGCTATCAAGAGCCTCGGGGCCGGGAGAAATTCAACAAACTCCATTCAATGAAGCAATAGTAGGTCTTATTAATATCATGACTCACTATAGGTTAATAGCTCACGCTTCGTTAAATACAATCAAACTTTAGATTGGTGTGCAAGAAAGCTATAATTAAAAATGTAAAGGTGTCTCCACACGTACCTCTGTTAAAGGCAAACATACACGTTGCAACTAACCTGCAGCATCAAGTTGAGGAACTTCTTCAGAATTCAAGGAGCGATTTAAGTTTGACTTCCGTTTGCTGCTTTTATCACGTTCTATCTTGTTACTACGCTGAGCGTCACCACTTGATAGTAAAGATGCAGGGCTTTTCTATAACAAAAATTACAAACATCAGTTTCATTATTAATTAAAATGATATATTTGAAAATTAAATAAAACAATAATTGTAACTGCAACTGAGTCGAGACATATTGGTCAGCATTAAAACTTGCTGTTTCGTAGGGCAGTGGTATTTAACCAGGGGTACGACTACACCCCAGGGGTACGTCAACACATCTTAGGGGGTACGTAAAATTTTATACATATTTTATGAATGATCAGAGCTATAGAAAACCATGCCTTTCCAGGGCGAACTTGTATTGTTTTCTATTTCTAGCATTTCCTACTGAGTACGAAAGTAATAGTTAGTTAGTTCAGACCAGGAATAGGAATAGCGGCGCGTGGGCCGCTGTTGGCCCGCGAAGCAATAGTCTGCGGCCCGCGAAGCAATAATCTGCGGCCCGCGAAGCAATAGTCTGCGGCCTGCGAAGCAATAATCTGCGGCCCGCGAAGCAATAGTCTGCGGCTCGCAAAAGCAATAGTCTGCGGCCCGCGAAGCAATAGTCGGCGGCTCACAAAGCAATAGTCTGCGGCCCGCGTTGAAAAC